>OX101786.1:45163581-45221587 GCA_944452715.1 Ophion slaviceki
ATTATATTAAAAGGCATCCCCTCTCAGACATTTTTATACTACAATTGGCATAGAGTCGGGATAGAGCAGGGAAAAATAAAACAATCGACGTAGAGTATGGGAGAGATTTTATGGGTTTTTAAATATGAGTCGTGTTTATGACGGAAATGTAATGCCATCTGATATCTCGACCGATTATTTAACCCGGTATCAGAGGCATAAGTAAAGACGACATACTCTAAGTGCAAGTGGAGTCTCACTTTTCTTTTCGGACAGCGCATGACCACCCTTAGTTGAGAGAAAAAAAGCATTCAGACTAAAACTTTCGTTGGTCCATAGACGGTATGTGACATCTTAGAAGGTCAATTTTTTCTACACATCCCCATTATTTTCTGCATGATCGAGAGATAAAAAAACCCGTTTGCATATCCGAGTCTTGAAATTTGGAAAGATTCGAGGAACACATGGCCATTTCCACCATACTGCAACCCAATGAGTATCCAAAAACCAAAGTCTTAAAAAGGATCGGCACAGCGATTTTCACTGTTCCAGTCTTCAGCTTCCGATGTCTGATTTTGCAACGAAAGAGCCACTGAAAAACGAAGAGTACAATAATAGTTAATAAAACCCGTGAAGTTGAAACGATCGATATTGGTGACGACGACAACGAGATGAAAGTTAAAGAAATATACGAACTGGACAGTGATATCGAATTGGTAGATTCCGCGTATGAGAGTGACCCTGTTGATGATTACCATTATGTGCGAGAAACAGACCGGACGTGCCACATCATCATTTCAACCACGAAGTTGTATATTGCGTGAATTATTTTAATTTCGCGACGAATGGTCGACCGAAGTATTGCACACCGTGCTATTTCCATGTTCCAAGAAGAGTTTCAAGAAGCTATATCAGTGTGCGATTACTACAGCGAACACTAAGCATCGATGAGAGGGATCTTCTGCAACTATTGTCGAGATCCGGTGCATCATATTGTTCTATCCAACATGTGTTCCACCTGTATGAATGTGCACCGAGTTAACTGTTAATATTTCCATTAAACTTTGGTATCATTCTAAATAATATCAATGGGTCACATAGATTATAAGAAAAAAACGCATGTTTTGTTTGTTTCAGAACTATTGTGCCCTTATAAATATCATGTATAATAAAGTATGATAAATTGTATCTGAAATTCATCATTCATTTTTTATGAAAATGTTTAAAAACCATTCATTTATGCACTTCATTACTAAACAAATTAAACGAGAAAAGTACTTATTAATTATGGTTGTTGCCACGTCCTGCTACCCCCCAGTTATGGCACCCGTTTCCCCGCACCACAGACATGGTACACTCCCTTCTTCACCGATGACTTCCCCTTGTCATCCGCCGGTCTATGGTAAGCATTCAGGCCTATGTTTACCCCCCCCCCCGTTATTTATCATCGCACGCACACTTTTTGTTACGAACCGGGCTGCTAAGCATTACAGTGTTTATACATTTTGTGTTATGATAAAACTTTAAAAACAATGAAGGAAATACGACTTGCCGTCGATGCAACTGTCGATTGACACTTTTCTACAGGAGACGCAGATTTCGGACTGATGTAACGTCGTGTGGTATCTCGGCGTAAAGCTGAAGATAACACAATATACGTTCACTACTACTATCGAAGATTCGTATTACGAATAATGCGCATTCGTTTAGAAATTTTGCAAGGACGAATGGAACAGGGCGGTTTTAAACGAGAAAATTGGCTCATGAGTAGAGCTAAATTCTCAATTGTGGCGATGCGGATGTTCAACTGTTTTTATCTGGTTCTAAGAATGATTCCATTTCTTAAGTAGTAATAAAAATCGACAAGGCTGGGAACACCGATGATCGAGGAGCGCACGTGTTCTGGGCAGTATGAAAAACAATAAAATATTGGCGTACTTTTTTTGGACTTCTCGAACAATTCGTCTTTATGTTTCGTAGCGCAATTAAGGCGGTCCTCTAGTTTCTCGGGTCGAAAAAATCGATTTTTTTCATAAATCACATCTACAACATGTGTAGAAAATGTGTACCAAAGGATTTTTCGATATTCGAAGTGGTTCACAACTTACGGCCCTGGCACGGAGCAGGTATACGAAGCAGGTATACAGAGCAGGTATACTTTCAAACGCGTTTTTCTCGAAACACCATTTTAGAAACGGTGACCACCATATTTCAGAAACTATTGCACCGATCTTGTTCAAATTTATACAGCATCTTTAATATGTTATAAGCCAGCGATTGAACTAGGATTGTCATGATTGCTTCGATAGTTTTTTTTTGTACGAGCGAAAAAATTAAGAAAAAATGAGTAAAAAATAGAATGTAATTTTCAAAAGTGTATAAAAAAGTCAATTTTTGTAATTTAGAATTCACTCTAGTTCAATCGCTAGTCTTAAATATGAAGATTAAAATGCCGTTTGGTTTTTTTATTTCAGATAAGCAGAACAGCCGCAATCTTGGTCACCGTCAAGCACCTCTTTTACTTGATGTCTTCCTGTCGGCCACTATAACGTTTATTCTATTATATATTGTGACTTCGAAAAATTTGCAAAGCTTATTTAAATGTTAATAAAGATTATGCAAAAACAATGAGATTGAATATTTCGATGCTTTGCCCGTAAAAAAATATTGAAAAAGCCGTAAAAAAACAGCCGAGAAACTAGAGGACCGCGTTAAAAGTAAGGTGAACATACCAATGGCGGGAAACGTCCCACTCCCCGAGCACTGAAGCGAATATTTAATATTACTAAGAGTAAGTATAGGTTACAAGCTGGAAAAAAAAACGTTCGAAATTATATCAATGATTCCTAGGAGATATGTAAGAAAAAAATCGTATAAGTTTGTGTTGCGGCTATACTTCTATTTTACGCTTATATTCATCGAGTCTCCCCACTCAGAAAATTCGCAAAATATCTAAGCCATTAAGCTAAGGAATGCGGAACAGTTCGTAATACTCTCATGCATTTATTATAATGATTTGCGGAGTATGTTATATCATTTCTTTAACAGAATGTAATGACCATTTATAAACTAGGGTTAAATTTAGCCTCGAAGGTTGGTAAAAATTCAAATTACCGTGTCCTGTTAGTGGGACTTGTTAACCGTATGTCTGTACCAGTATCGGTACATGTGTCCAGAGACTGGTGCATGGGCGCAAGCCTATCGATAACCAGTGACGGGACACAGATCTTTTAAGGCGTTACCCCCACTTGTAGCGCAAAAAGGCCTTTTTCATGAATTTTTTTAAAGAAAACTACAAAACTTTTTTAATCGATCAATATACCATCTTAAAGAACACATCTTGAAGAACTTTCAGTAATTTTTTTATTGAAAAATATTACATTGTTTAGTGGCAAATGGCCGTCAATGAAATAATGTTTTTATATACACGGTTTGCGGTGACCAACATTGCGGCGAAGTGGATCATCTGAAAAAAAAATGCGGATGGACTTAGTCAAATATAAGTATAAACTAGTCTTTAATCGAAGGATTTTTAAAAATATTCATTTTTCACAAAATGGCGGACAGTCAAAGTTAATGGTTCGATTTTAACGAAAAAAAACAGCGTTTTTTGGCTGTAAAACGGCCATTTTTTTCGAAAAAAAATCGAACGATTAAAGACTACATTTTTATGTATTAAATAAGCCTGCAAAATTTCAAGAAGATCGGTTCATTAGTGTTCGAGTAATCTTGGTCACCGACTTCAGAAATGCCATTTTGAGAAAAACGCGTTTAAAGTTTCAATTTCAGTTTACACGAAGAAAATATTTTTTTTTGTAAACTTATATAGAGTCATCTATTCCGGGCCTATACAGAAGTATGGGCACGGATACTTATACTTCAAAAAAATGCAATAAAAAAAAATCGATTTTTTCAAAATCGCAAGTGGGGGTAACCCCTGAACCCCTCTAACCTCAAACGTGTGCATGCACATGTGGTTATAACAACGTCCAAAGTGTGCACGGACAACATTTTACGAGGATGAAAATGAATCAGTAAGTACTTTTTATGGTTTATTAATTTATTTACTTAATCTTAAGTCCCGACCGCGTCTCTTGTGAGTATTGCAACGCGTAGGAAAGTGACGTCTAATATTCGACTTCAATCAAGAATATGATGCTTCGAGTCGAAAGAGGTTAGGTTGACTGTTTTTTAATTATTTGAATATATGGTTGCAATTTAAAAGTCTTGAAGAGGAGTTGCGGCATAATTTGAACAGCCAACATTTTCATACGTTCGACATCTTATGTTGAATATTTTATTTTTCATTTTCACGGCAAAATTTGTAAATTAATTGGATGTCATTTCCATTCCAGAAATGCCGACCAGATCGAAAATTGAGAAGAAAAAAAATTATTCCCAGCTGTCGATCGACAAGGCTGTCCACCGCTGTACAGTCTGGCCTGTTGCTGAGGCAAGCAAGTGTACGCTTCGGAGTGCCAAAGAGTACTTTGTTCTCGAAGAAGAAAAATATTCATCCGGTCAACGCAAAAATGGGGCCGCCCACAATTCTGTCTCCGGAGGAAAAGGAAATTCTAATTCGATGGATATTTCATGCTAGTGAAAAAGGCTTTCCGATTAACAAGGAACAGCTTCTCGACTCTGTTCAACTTTTGGTGTCGAAGATGGAACGGGACACTCCATTCACTGATAATCGACCAGGCCGTCATTGGTACGAGTCATTTATTCGACGTCACTCAGAGTTGACTGAGCGAGTGCCTCAATATCTGACACACAGTCGAGCATCGGCAACAGAGAAAAAATTGCGCAGTTGGTTCAATGAAGTCGTCAATTATTCAACGGCGCCACAACTTTTGAACATCGATTCGATCAGAGTTTTCAATTGCGATAAAAGGGCATTTCTGTTGTGTCCAAAAGCCGATATCGTCTTAGTCCGGAAAGGTTTACGATCGGTCTACAAAATCGTAAATGCAGATGAGAGAGAATACCTCACTACACTCTTCATGGTAAATGCAGGAGGCACGATGACTCCGCCAATGGTTATGTACTGGTATCAGAGGATACCATACAGTGTATCGAGTAATACACCTCAAGGCTGGAGCATCGGAACATCTAATAGTCCGTGGATGACCGCTGAGACTTTCTATGAGTATATTACTAACGTATTCCATCTTTGGTTGATATCTAACAACGTTGAATTCCCGATCGATCTTTTCGTCGATAGACATTCGTCGCATTTGACATTGCTGTTAAGCAATTTTTTATGCGACAATAAAATCGAGCTAATCGCTTTATATCCGAATGCGACGCACATTTTGCAACCGTTGGGCATCGCAGTTTTTCATCACCTCAAGCCTTCGTAGAAGAAAACTGTGAATCGTTGGCGATTGGAAAATAATGGAGCTCGTTTGAAAAAAGAAATGTTGACCCCATTGTTGAAAGATGCGCTCGATTCTGTCAATCTGACAAACGCTATCAAGCAAGGATTTCGAACATGTGGATTGTATCCATTCTCCGCGGATTCGGTCAACTTCAACGTTCTCAACAAAGGCATGAAATTACAAGAAACTTCGCGGACGGATCATTCGAATCTCGCTCAATCGGAATGCAGAAAGGAACTTCACGTCGTTGAGCATAATTTGCCGTCTGATGTTCGGATAGCGTTTCAGCAGACAGAATCTGCGGGAGTGTGGACTGGCGAAAAAAAGAACGAACGGATTTTTTTGTTTTGGCTTTAAATTGGAAAACGCGCGGGTATAGGGAGAGAATGTCATTTATCTTTCCTCTGTTCCAATGTTTTTTGTTTTGTTTTGTAGTGGTTCGGAATCGCCAATTTTTTGAGTCCTCAAAGTTTCGAACAATTTGATCTGTTTCGACTATGTAGCTTTAAACGACGCTAGTACGAATTTATCGAGTTGGTCATACACTGATGATAATATCGAGGACATTATGATCGATAGCCTGATTGATCATCGCGAAAACAACATTGAGACCGTGCTTCAGCAGGAGGGCTCGATTATTTTCAACGTCCAAGACGATGGCGCTCTTGAAGTTATTCCAGCGGAAGCCGGATCTACGGAAAACCAATTATTATCTCTGACAGAATTACCTTGGAATCAAGTGGAAAAACAATAGCAGAACCAAGAAATTACTAAACCTGGAGGTTTGTAGTTCAAATGATCCAAAACGGCTTCGTCTGGTTCTTTCCTTAGCGATGCCTTGTACATTAATGTTACGGTGAAAATATTTTCCAGGAAGTGGTATCATCCAAAGCCAGGCACCAAAAGGAATACCAGAGGTGTTCAGAAAAACTATGCTTCGGCCGGAGAACGTGAAGAAAAATAAGAAACAAAGAACGGACAAAATACCCACAGTCGCTACATCCGACGATAGGCTAAATTATCACACCGCCAAAGAAAACGCAAAACGCAGACAGATTGAAGAGAAAGAGGATAGGAAGAAAAAGTGAGAAGCAGCGCAGGCAAAAAAAAATAATTTGTTGGCAGGCAAAAAGCGCATGCAACGAGAGAAAAAAAGACAGCAAGCCGAAAGAAAACAGCAAGGAAAAAATAATTGCCTTGAGAAAGGGGGAAAAAATGTGGAAAAAAATGTAATCGTTCCTTAACTACGTTGTTGCTCCAATAATGTATAATAGCTTTGTTCTAAATGATGAATTTCAAAAAATACAAATTTTATAATAAGGTTTCAGTTTTGTTCGAAGTTTAATAAAGAAATGTTTATAAAAATCGTTTGAATTATAAAATTTTTTCACGCGACAATCTTGAAATGGACCTCCGTCCAGTAATTGGGACTGTGGCGTCCCAACTTAGCGACGTACGGATAAATAGCTGTTCAGTCACTGGTACATTTACACGTCTGTACTTTTTTATATGCTATTAACAGAATAATTACTGGAGAGTTTTATATAGGCATTTTGTAAACTAGAAACTCCAAGCTTCCGATTTGTTATAGCTATTTATAAAAAAAAAGATAATTTGGGCACAAAAATTTAGCATGAATTTCAACATGGCCTTAGATGTCCCGCCATTGGTACGTTTACCTTAAGAGACTCCTTATTATTTTGCACACGTAAGAAAAATACGCATTCAATAATGTGAAAATTATGTTGTGCGTGACACGAGTAACATCCAATTTTGCTCATAGCAGTTGTTTTCATTATTTTTGAGAGATACAAGTTAGAATGAGTCATCATTCCTCAAAAATAACATTAACTGTATATTGAAATGGTTTACTGTGTAAGGTTGTTATACATGTACATAACGCCAATAATATTACTGCTTAAATATAATCAAATGACTGTTATGTCATCTGTAATTTTTTTTACCAACGACGATGTTCATGTTTTCGACCCCTCGGAGACCCAGAAATACACGATTTGTTGCCATAAAAGTTTGTTCGAAAACCTTGTGTAAAAAATATATCGGGTGTTGAAAAAAGGGATTTTGATAGCTGTTTAATTAGATGTTCGCTCTAGGAAAATTGAACGGGGTCGCGATATTATACACATGTGCATGTATGTATAAGACTCAAGGGAATTTCGCCACAGGGAGTGCCTGAAGCAAAGGGTTATTAATGCCCGAAGCAGTCTATCTTGTTCACCTCCTATGGAGGGTATTCCCGAAGGTGGGATTAGATAGAGTAGTTAATCATTCGTGAACCTTGTAATTAATTAAATTAACCTCAGTGTACGTGTATATAATGGAAAACTTTTCCAGCGAACTTTGATCTCTGCTATTCGTATTGTAATTGAGAAACGAATATTCCTAACGCCTTGGCTTTAAAGTCATTACGCGTTTGGGACAGGTTTAATGTGATGTGATACAAATTTGGATGCGAGACAGATAGCAACAGTAGCGCTGGTGACAGATTGAGATATCCAAACGCGGGAATTGTTCATATTACGTTAATGCGATGTAACATTGGTTCGATTTCACTCTAAATCTTAGATACAACTATCTTCAGAAGTGGATGAATTTCGCTGAAGGAAACAAGTTTTAGGGTTTGTGGAATAGCAGGGTGCAAATTGTAAAACTTATCCCTTTCTACAAAATTTAGAGACCTTTGAAAACAATTGCTTACAGGTTTTGTTACCAATTGCGCAAGTGTATGTAACTTTAAGAAGATGTAAACATATTCTTTATTTCCCTCTCATGTTCTGCTTTAAGCGCCGGAATTGTTGTCTCTTAAGTACTAATATTTATTTCAGATCGCCTTATGAAGCAACCCTAGTCCGGGGTCGGAAGAAACGCTTTTTGAAGCTATGAATGAGCTTTTTGGGTCTCAAACAAAAGTTGACATTGCCCTGGTACCCATAAGTTGCTACGTTAACTGCTGAATTGCTACGTTAACTGTCTAACTAAAATAAGGTAACGTAAAACCATGGAGAAGAAGCTTTTAGCATAACTTGAACAAACTTTGTCCGATTCACTTTCAATTTTCGCTGTATTTTGCGAACTGAATTTTCTACAGAAGAACGTATGCATTCCTCGTTTTGTCGAAAGTTTCCTTCGTTATAAACAATTTTACAAGATTTTTTCTGAAAATAAAACTTTGTTTTCGAATGATTGCCTTCTTTGTCAAGAACAATATTTAAAAAATGCCTTACATTTTTCTCGAGTTATTATCATGCAGATTGGGAAAATAGTTTGTTTTTCGTTTGAGGTAAAAATTTGCGGTGTTTGTATCACAGGCCCCGGAGCATCTTTTGAAAAAAAACATTTATCCTAAAGAGGCTGCCCTGCCACTTTGCAGGAAGTTTGATTATTTCCTCGATGATTCTATACACTTAACGACACCTACAATAAAGTTGTCACCCATTTTTCGAGTATCGGGAGTCTTGTTACTTCTGAATGTGGTGATATGAGTGCGAGAGCAATAGCGACAGTCGTGTTGGCGAGAGAGCGAGGTAATCAGAGATTGCTTCTCATATCAATTTAATGCTAGCGTCGGAAGAAAATATTGACAAGCCGATAACAGTAGTGTGAAGATGTGGAGACGTGAGAGTCCGGCGCACAGTGGGGCCAAATCCCAAAAAGCTGGCCAAAACTCGAAAACGTTATAAATTTGGCTGAAAGTCAGTACTCGAGGATTTTCAGGGTCGCTGATTATAAATCCGAAGTCAAAATTTGAAATAACAACAAAACGGCGGATTTGACATGAACCACTTTTATAGAGAAAGTACAAAATAGTTACATATGTTGTATAATACGATGAAACGTACAATCGGTTGATTTAAAGTCCACGCATCGTCAGCCGAAGAATAATTTGATTCACAATCAGTTGATTCAACTTTTAAATCGCTGGAGCTTCCTGTACTTGCTGGTATACGTGGCGCAACTAACAATAGAACTGCTTCTAAGAACAACGACTTTAAGTTTTTTTGGAGGCGATTCGCGCAAACTTGAAATAAATGGATCGGATATTGATAATAAGCGTGAAATAATGTCTTTCAGTGTTTTGGCTCGGGAACACTTTCTTGCAAAATCTTCACGAAACTTTTTAATGTATTTATTAGTAGACTCTTGAGCGTCTTCAGACATTTGTCCTATCGGCAATACCAATGAGTTTATCATTTCTGCGTCATGAATCCATGTGCCATGACCTTATGGACCGAAGTTGGCATGTAGAACCACGCATACAACTGCACAAAGTAGCGAGCTGTCTGTAAGGCAAAATCTTGAAATTTTATGAAATCGATTTCATGGCCACTCTAAATTATCTGCAAGATGACATGGCAACGCTTAATCAAGTCCTCATCAACCCCTGTAATAGCAGCAGAAATTCTTGAGTTTTCGAAAAATCGTCGAGCGATATTCCCATCATTCGACCTACCGAAACCAGGCTTTGGTTGATCGACTAGTAGACCCAATTCGATACGGAAACCCTTCTGTATATTTGTTTTGCGGATTCTTATTTGTTCCTTTTCTTTATTACTACGTCCTTGCCACTTTTTAATTTTGAGCTTATATGCTACATGCAAACAACATTCGAAAAACCGTATGCATGCAAAGTTGATAATCCAAACTGAAAATGATCTTCCGATACTTCCTTTTCTAAAATTGTATCGATATTGTTAAAGTCTTTTGAAGTTGCTTTGCATAAATAGCAACGCTGAGTAAACGTATTATGAGTGATATAATTACAAACTTTACCGTCCTCCATGATGAAAGCAAGTCGGAAAGAAACTCTTATTTCTTTTCCATCTATGATCTTTTCGAAAGGGACAAGATCAGTGTTGCGAGGTTAGGAGATTTCCTCCTAGATTTAGGGGTATTTTCCTGGGTTAGGAGAGAAATAGGGGGAAACAATTTGCAGTAGTTTTTTAAGAGAATTCTGAAGTGTGAAGGTATTTTTAGGAGATTATATATTTCCAAGGTTTTTCTTTTCTCAAAACAACTTTAAAAAAACCAACCACAAGTGCACCAACTCCGAGTGAACGCGAACAAACAAGTAAGCCCAAACAAACGACAACAATCATTCAAACAGAACCGACACGATTGGGGTAGAATATCCATAAGTCGAATTTCCATAACCGAATATCCATAAGTCGAAGATCCATAAGTAAATATCCATAAGTAAATATCCATAAGTGAACATCTATAAGTCGAATATCCATAAGTGAATATCAATAAGTCGAATATCCATACGCCGAATATCCATAAGTACGAATATCCATAAGTGGGTATAGTGTATATCCCAAAGTATATAACCCGAACAATCTTGAACTATTACCGAGCATTCTCTTTATAACATTTTTCGTAAATTGCTCATCTTTCTTCGTCTTTTTACTCTTCCGCCATTTCTGGCGCTCATTTTTACTCTATACTTACCTTCAATACTCACTTTTCCTCTACCTCCCGCCATTTCTGGCGCTGATTTCTACTCTACACTTACCCTCTATACTCACTTATGGATATTCATACTTATGGATATTCGACGAGAGTTACCGATACAAGCTGCGAAACAAAATGCCGGTCGCAATGGTCGAGGCTATAATGCACGTTCGACTTACGCTCAGCGTTGATTGCTGTGACTTTAAGCCGGCAGCTCGTATGTTGGAGTGTTTCAGCTCTCAGAATATTTATAATAGTATAAATAACAGCGATGTTCGAACCCTCGTTATATTTCCTGATAATTAGGGTCGAAATTTAGCTATTCATGCATCAGTGAATTCTTCATTGCAATAAGTATCAATCCGATGGGGAATTCACTCTGCCCTCATGCTGTTCGTAATCGTTTTCGCTTTAAAATGTCGCTTCGTCCAGCATGCTGTGGGTATTTTTCGATTTTTGGCAGAATTTCAAAGAGGGACCATCGATTTTAGCCAATTTTTCCACACTCTTTCAATAAAAATTGAGGGTTTCGGGGGATTAATAGTAAATTTTTATTCAGGGGGCAAAAAAACGTAAAATGGACTTGGAATAGACCGTCGTCAATAAGTATAAGTTACACTATACAGGGTGGCCGGAACATTGACGTCCAAAAATAAAATTTAGGTCCCTTGTATCGTGGGGTATCCGAATCACCCCCATGTATGTTCCGCGACTTTTCATAGCTTTCGAGTTATGATTTTTTTTCTGAACTTTTGAGAATTTTCGATGTGACGAATTTTTAAAAAATCTAAAAAAAAGTAGAAGACTTCGTCGAGATTTTTTTTGCAACTGAATCTTCATGAGAAGTACTTTTATGCATAAAATAATCAGCTTCGTAACTGTGATGAAAGTTATGAAAATGTCCGTCTAAAGTGAAAAATTTACGTTAGGTAAATTATGACTTAAATTTTCAACTTTAAATGAAAAATCTAAACAGGTGACTTCATGGTTCCTAATTAGGCCTCAAGAATGCACAAGACTCTCAGCATTCATAATCATTTTTAAAAAGTAGTATTTAATAGGGCTACTTTGGCTAAAATTGGTCTTCAAAGACAGCGAGGTGGAAAATTCTGAAAATTAGCCACCTGATTAAAAAAAATTGCCCATTTTATCATTCCTAAGGTTATTTAGTTTGTTAACTAACCAAAAATGACTGCAGGAAAGCTAAGATGAGAGTAATTGCTTTCAACTGTCCCACAGTAGCAGATATAACGGAGGGGGCGCGCTGAAACCTGAAATTTGACCTCCGGACCCTTACCTAACCTAACCCACGTCTACAAATTACCGAAACGTAAACTATATTTTTCGACGTTTGGCCAGCTTTTTGGGATTTGGCCCCACTGTGCGACTGATGGATTGTTGTCGCCCTTTGAGCGGAGAATTCCAAGCTGCCTCAGACGTTTCCACGCAATTCCGTCCTTCTTGATGTCTTCGAATGCCTTAGAGTAGAATTTGTGTTCGGCTTTTCTGATTTTGGACTGGACGGAATTCCTTAACATTTTGTAATTGGTATGTAGCTCAAGGAGGATAGAATTGTCTGCGATGCCCGTGTCGTGATTGCGGTCTTTGTCACCTGTGTGAAGTTGGCAACTGACTTTAAAGAAAGTAATTTTTTTTTGCATTCGTTTCTACTCGACTTGTACCCGTTTGTACCGCTTTAAATTTCGTTTGTACCTTAAGGGGGAAAAAAGTACGAGGGTATGGAAAAATGACCAGCAACCTATTTAGAGCTAAACAATTTTAATAAACGCGATTGAAAAGATAATCATTTGTACCGTTAAAGTTTTTTTTCAATTTTTTTTTCGGAAAACAAAATTTTCTTTTTTTTTAAATTCCGTTCATACCGACAGGTATATCGTTTGTACCACCTAGCAATTGTTTCCACTCATTCGTATCGGTGAGTATATCGTTTCTACCACCGTGTAATGGTTTGTACCCATTCGTGCTGACGAGTATATCGTTTGTACCGACGAGAATTCATTTGTACCCGTTGGTATCGACGAGTATATCGTTTGTACCGACGAAAAAATATTTGTACCCATTCGTATCGACGAGTGTATAGTTTGTACCACCGAGAAAACGTTTGTACCCGTCTGTACTATCGAGCAATCGTTTGTACCGGTCTGTAATGTCAAGCAATCGTTTGTACTCCCTCGTACTGACGAGTATATCGTTTGTACCGCCGATAAATCGGTTGTACCCGTCTGTACTATCGAGCAATCGTTTGTACCCGGTCGTACTGACGAGTTTATCATTTGTACCACCGAGAAAACGTTTGTACCCGTTTGTACTATCAAGCAATAGTTTGTACCCGTTTGTATCGATGAGTATATCGTTTGTACCATCGAGAAATCGTTTGTACCCGTTGGTATCGACGAGTATATCGTTTGTACCACCGAGGAAACGTTTGTACCCGCTTGTACTATCGAGCAATCGTTTGTACCCGTTGGTATCGACGAGTATTTCGTATGTACCACCGGAAAAACGTTTGTACCCCTCTGTACTATACAGCAATCCTTTGTACCAACGAGAAAACGTTTGTGCTCGTCTGCATTATCGAGCAATCGTTTGTACCCAGTCGTACTGACGAGTATATCGTTTGAACCACCGAGAAAAAGTTCGAACCCGTCGGTACTATTGAGCAATCGTTTGTACCCGTTCGCACTGACGAGTATATCGTTTGTACCACCGACAAATCGTTTGTACCCGTCTGTACTATCGAGCAATCATGTGTACCCGTTTGTACCAACGAGTATATGGTTTGTACCACCGAGAAATCGTTTGTACCCGTTGGTATCGACGAGTATTTCGTATGTACCACCGAGAAAACGTTTGTACCCGTCTGTACTATCGAGCAATCGTTTGTACCCATTCGTACTGACGAGTATATCGTTTGTACCAACGAGAAAGCGTTTGTACTCGTCTGTATTATCGAGGAATCGTTTGTACCCGTTGGTATCGACGAGTATATCGTTTGTACGACCGAGAAAAAGTTCGTACCCGTCTGAACTATCGAGCAATCATTTGTACCCGTTCGTACTGACGAGTATATCGTTTGTACAACCGAGAAAACGTTCGTACCCGTCTGTACTATCGAGCAATCGTTTGTACCCGTTCGCATCGACGACTATAACGTTGGTACCACCAAGACATCGTTTATACCCGTTGATACCGACGAGTATATCGTTTGTACTATCGAGCAATCGTATGTACCGGTTCGTATCGACGAGTATATCGTTTGTACCACCGAGAAAACGTTTGTACCCTTCTGTACTATCGAGCAATCGTTTGTATCAGTCTGTACTGTCGAGAAATCGGTTGTACCCGTTCGTACTGACGAGTATATCGTTTGTACCACCGAGAAATCGTTTGTACCCGTCGGTACTATCGACCAATCGTTTGCACCCGGTCGTACTGACGAGTATATCGTGTGTACCACTGAGAAAACGTTTGAACCCGTCTGGACCATCGCTCAATCATTTCCACCGGTTCGTAGCGACGAGCATATCATCTGTACTGCCGATTAATCGTTTGTACTTATCTACGCTTACTTACTTACTTACTCTACGAAACTTACGCTCGGCGGTACAAACGATATACTCCTTGGTACGATCAAGTATAAATAATTGCTCGGCGGTACAAATAACATACTCGTAAGTATGGACCGAAACACATGATTAAACGCTGGTACAAATGATTTACTCGTTGGTACGAACGGGTACAAACGTTTTCTCGGTGGTACAAACGATATACTCGTCAGTACGAACGGGTACAACCGATTTCTTGACAGTACAGACTGATACAAACGATTGCTCGATAGTACAGAAGGGTACAAACGTTTTCTCGGTGGTACAAACGATATACTCGTCGATACGAACCGGTACAAACGATTGGGCGATAGTACAGACGGGTACAAACGTTATCTCGGTGGTACAAACGATATACTCGTCAGTACGAGGGAGTACAAACGATTGCTTGATATTACAGACGGGTACAAACGATTTCTCGATAGTACAGACGGGTACACACGTTTTTTCGTTGGTATAAAGGACATCCTCGTCGATAAGAACTGGTACAAACGATTGCTCGATAGTACAGACGGGTACAAACGTTTTCTCGGTGGTACACAATATATACTCGTCAGTCCGAGGGGGTACAAATGATTGCTTGATATTACAGACGGGTACAAACGATTTCTTGGTGGTACAATCGACATACTCGTCAGTACGAGGGAGTACAAACAATTGCTTGACATTACAGACAGGTACAAACGATTGCTTGATAGTGCAGACGGGTACAAACGTTTTCTCGGTGGTACAAACGATATAGTCGTCGATACGAACGGGTACAAACGATTTCTCGGTGGTACAAACGATATACTCGTCAGTACGAATGGGTACAAACGATTACACGGTTGTAGAAACGATACACTCATCGATACGAATGAGTAGAAACAATTGCTAGGTGGTACAATCAATATACTAGTCGGTACGAACGGAAATGAAACAAAAAAATCGAATTTTTTCTTCGAAAAGAAATTGAAAAAAAAGAACAAGTTTTAACGGTATAAACGATTTCTCGGTGGTACAAACGATATACTCGGCGATGCGAACGGGTACAAACGATTGCGCGATAGTACAGACCGGTTCAAACGTTTTCTCGATAGTACAAACGATATACTCGTCAGCACGAGGGGGTACAAATGATCGCTCGATAGTACCGACGGGTACAAACGTTTTTTCGTTGGTACAAACGACATCCTCGTCGATAAGAACTGGTACAAACGATTGCTTGATAGTGCAGACGGGTACAAACGTTTTCTCGGTGGTACAAACGATATACTCATCGATACCAACGGGTACAAACGATTTCTCGGTGGTACAAACGATATACTCATTAGTACGAATGGGTCCAAACGATTACACGGTGGTAGAAACGATATACTCACCGATACGAATGAGCAGAAACAATTGCTAGGTGGTAAAATCGATATACTAGTCGGTACGAACGGAAATGAAAAAAAAAATCGAAATTTTTTTTTTTAATTGAAAAAAAAAAACAATTTTTAACGGTATAAACGATTTCTCGGTGGTACAAACGATATACTCGTCGATACGAACGGGTGCAAACGATTGCGCCATATTACAGACGGGTACAAACGTTTTGTCGGTAGTACATACGAATTACTCGTCGATACCAACGGGTACAAACAATTTCTCGGAAGTACAAACGATATACTCGTCAGTACGAATGGGTATAAACGATTCCTCGATAGTACAGACGGGTACAAACGTTTTCTCGGTGGTACAAACGATTTACTCGTCAGTATGAGGGGGTGCAAACGATTGCTTGATATTACAGACGGGTACAAATTATTGCTCGATAGCACAGACGGGTGCAAACGTTTTTTCGTTGGTACAAACGATATACTCTTCGATACCAACGGGTGCAAACGATTTCTCGGTGGTACAAACGATATACTCGTCAGTACGAATGGGTACAAACGATTACACGGTAGTAGAAACGATATACTCACCGATACAAATGAGCAGAAACATTTGCTAAGTGGTACAATCGATATACTAGTCGGTACGAACGGAAATGAAAAAAAAATCGAAATTTTTTTTCCAAAAAAAAAATTGATGAAATATTGAAACAAAAAAAAAAGATAATTTAACGGTATAAACGATTTCTCGGTGGTACAAACGATATTCTCGTCGATACGAACGGGTACAAACGATTGCGCGATAGTACAAACGGGTACAAACGTTTTCTCGGTGGTACAAACGATATACTCGTCAGTACGAGGGGGTACAAACGATTGCTTGATATTACAGACGGGTACAAAGGATTGCTCGATAGTACAGACGGGTACAAACGTTTTTTCTTTGGTACAAACGACATCCTCGTCGCTACGAACTGGCACAAACGATTGCTCGATAGTACAGACGGGTACAAACGTTTTCTCGATGGTACAAACGATATACTCCTCAGTACGAACGGGTACAAACGATTGCTCGATAGTACAAACGGGTACAAACGATATACTCGTTGATACGAATGGGTACGAACGATTGCTCGATAGTACAGACGGGTACAAACGTTTTCTCGGTGGTACAAACGATCTACTCATCAGTACGAACGGGTATAAACCATGGCTCGATAGTACAGACAGATACGAACGATTGCTCGATAGTACAGCCGGGTACAAACGTTTTCTCGGCGGTACAAACGATATACTGGTTGATACGAACCGGTACAAACGATTGCTCAATAGAAGAAACGATATACTCGTTGATACCAACGGGTACAAACGATTTCGTTGTTGCGGCAAACGATATACTCGTCGATATGAACGGGTACAAACGATTGCTCGATAGTACAGACGGGTACGAACGTTTTCTCGGCGGTACAAACGATATACTCGTCAGTACGAACGGGTACAAACGATTGCTCGATAGTACAGACGGGTACATACTTTTTCTCGGTGCTACAAATAATATACTCGTCAGTACGAACGGGTACAAACGATTGCTCGATAGTACAGACGGGTACAAACGTTTTCTCGGTGGTACAACAATATACGCGTCGATACTAACGGGTACAATCGATTTCTCGGTGGTACAAACGATATACTCGTCGATACCAACGGGTACAAAGGATTGCTCGATAGTACAGACGGGTACAAACGTTTTCTCGCTGGTACAAACGATATATTCATCGATCCGAACGGGTACAAACGATTGCGCAATAGTACAGACGGGTACAAACATTTTCTCGGTGGTACAAACGATAAACATGCAGTACGAGGGGGTACAAACGATTGCTTGATAGTACAGACGGGTACAAACGTTTTTTCGTTGGTACAAACGACGCCTCGTCGATAAGAACTGGTACAAACGATTGCTCGATAGTACAGATGGGGACAAACGTTATCTCGGTGGTACAAACGATATACTCGTCAGTACGAGGGGGTACAAACGATTGCTTGATATTGCAGACGGGTACAAACGATTTCTCGATAGTACAGACGGGTACAAACGTTTTTTCGTTGGTACAAACGACATCCTCGTCGATAAGAACTGGTACAAACGATTGCTCGATAGTACGGACGGGTACAAACGTTTTCTCGGTGGTACACAATATACAGGGTGATTCATAATAACCTGTACACCTGGAACTGGCGGGTTCAGCGGGGTACCACGAGTGCAACTGTCAAGGCTTTTTTGTCTCCGTCAAATAGTTTTTGAATAGGAGCGATTCCAATTTTGGCACTCGAAGGATTGTTGTAGGGCTGCAGTCTGCCCTTGACGACGACGCCACTCGAGGGCGCGGTCTGAGCGCGAGAAACGCAGCAGGTGACGGCAAGCTAGATAGGCATATGTCTTGCTTGCCCGGCCAATTTAACGTTTCGCGTATTGTCTGCTATTATTTTCTGTCATCGTGGGTGCGCAAGTTCAGAGCGTGGGCTGAGCCGCGCGACTGAGCGTGACTTGTTTTTTCGGATGTCGTCGATCCCTATTTGTCGCACACTCGTTCTCTTTTATTCAATGAGCGTCTGCAATCGCCTATCGCTCATTAACAAATATCTATTATGACGGGTATCGCGTGTTAACGTAGGCGGAGGAAGGGGGAAGGGGAAATGAACACTGGTTCTACAAACGATAAAGTCAAATATAATTTAATTAATGCACAAAAGAAAACTAGGCTCGATACAAGAAAAAGAAACGAAATTAAGTAATGAATTACAAAAAAATTAGTAGAAAAAGATTCGGTATAATTTAAAGTAATTCCGCAATAATAATAATGACTCGAATTTGACGGGTTACTGGACACGCGAAGTCCCTACTCAATTTCTCGACCCGTTTAATATTTCCTACTGTGGTACAAATTCACTTTATAAATTTCATAATTTATATTGGGCGCCAGCCTTTCTCGGGCAACGCGCTTAACGCGTACGCAAAGTTCGTAAACTCGAAGGAAAAAGAAAAATAAACAAGAAAAAACCAAAACACACGCGGCCTTCGGCCGACAAGCGAGAGACTCTATACAAATTAAAATGGGGACGTCTCAGGGTATCTGGGGACGGACGGGGTTCTCGAACACAATGGCCACTTCTTGGACCATGACTATTATATTTTATATCACAAACTCAAATTAATAATCCGCAAAACAAAAATCTCGAAATACTAAGTGCGCGATTCTATCGCGCCGCGATTTATTCTCACGGCAATCCACTCGACTCGGCCGACGGTCGTGTTACACGAGGCGGCCGCGGCTGCGCGCGCGCGAGGAGAATTTTCACGAGGGACGACGATGATCCGCCACGAACACCTTGTTACACGGATCTCGCACTAATTATCACGCAATTTCTCGGCTAATGACTCGAACCGCACTGATTTTGTAATCCTTAATCTATTTTACACTTTTCTTTAAGCGACGCGCACGGAAACGGGACGACGATCAGGGATGACGGGGGAGGGGTGAGGGGAGCGAATATTAACGGTCGCCCGTGCGACCAAATTTCCCGAACTGAGTTTAGCGGCGCACGCTGGCCGCTCTTGCCAAAGAGAAAAAGGAAGGACTCACGTTCTCGCTGGGAAGATCCTTCCAAAAGACTCGATTGCTTTTCCGATGTCTTTTATCTGTCTCTCTCTTTGTCCTTTCGCTCGTTTCGTTTCCTTGGCTATTTCGCTCTGCGCTTGACCACGCTCCGGGACTAAGTGACGGTCCACGTGGTCGCGTCGCGATCGTGATAAGGGGGGTGCGGGAAGGACGGGGAGGATTGTGTCGCGGCTTCGATATAAAGAAATTAACTTAAAAATACCTTAAAATTAACAATGAACTTTCCTCTATAAAGGTGCGTGGCGGAGACTGAGCCCGAGCGTGGTCACGCGGGCTCTTCTTATAATTCCCTTGTGACGCAACGTCACAACTCCCCCCTGCTTAAACTGGAGTACTCCCCTCTTTTCCTGCAAGAGCGGTTATTCAGTTATGCTTTCTTTACTTCAGGGTAGGAGGTCGGGATGGGTATTTAACGGAAGGTGTACTTGAGTACTAGTCTGGCGGCATTTACCCATAATATCCGCTGGCTAGAGTTTCCCATAATACTGAAGTGACACATCTTTTAGAATTAAATCACAGACTGGTTACCTTAATTTATTAAGTCTTTGCGATGACTTTGCCCTACTGGTAGTCGTTCGTCGCATACTCAGGTACTGTCGTCAGTCGTTCTGTAGCTTCACCATCGGATTAGTATCTCGATGCTCGCTGGGACTTCCGGCGAGGCTTCCTTGGCCTTTCACCATAGCTAATCTCTAGATGACTACGTTGTCTCGCTGGTCGCTGGATTCTTCTTAGTCGCGGCTTCCTTGGCCGTTCGTGAAGCTGTTCCAGGGCCAGGCCCTAGGATTTAGGATATCGTGTTTGGGACAGCAGTGGGTGGGGGTAGGATTTGGGGCATCAGGGTAGGATTTTGAGTGTGGGACATCGGTAGGGGAAGGGGGAATTTGGGGCATCAGGGTAGGATTTTGAGTGTGGGACATCGGTAGGGGAAGGGGGAATTTGGGGCATCAGGATAGGAGTTGGGTGTGGGACATCGGTAGGGGAAGGGAGAATTTGGGGCATCAGGATAGGAGTTGGGTGTGGGACATCGGTAGGGGAAGGGGGAATTTGGGGCATCAGGATGGGATTTGCATCTCGCAAAACCCAAGTTAGCACTCAAAGCAAAGCGAGCATTAATACGCGCGAGTCTGTTCCTGATCGTACCGTTCTTGTCGTTCTAACCGGGAGATCAGGTCGAAGAGGTGGGCGTCGGAGAGCTCCACCCTCTTTGAACGTTGGGAACGTAGCCCGCTACGGCGACGCCGTTTTGGGCTTGGGGTTACTTTTGCTGGCGATCGCGGCCTGCTCGGGCCGGCGATCGCTGGGTCAGGGACTGCGTCTTCTTCTGAGGTTGGGACTCCTTGCGGGTCCCGGAAGGGCTTCAGATCCTTAATGTGAACCCGAGGGTTGCGACGACTCGTCGGATCCTCGAGTTCATATACTACAGGGGAGTGCACCGCCAGGATACGAAAGGGGCCGCTATACCGCGGCGCCAGTTTGGCGGCGAAGTTCTGCGCTCCTGACGACAGAACTCGGTTCTTCCGCAGAACTACATCTCCCACCTGATACCTCGTATCTTTTCGGCTTTTGTTGTAGTATTTGGCCTGCCTTTTCGCGGCGGCCTCTAGGTTCTTCCGAACCCAGTCGTGCAGCAGAGGTAACCGCTGCATCCGATTGGACCATGCTTCCGGGTCTCCTGGGGTTAATTTGGGGGGTTCAGGGGCTTCGTCTCGGAGGCTTTTGGCTGGGCGGGGGTTTCGGCCAAAATTCAAAAATGCGGGGGTCATCTGGGTTGAGGACTGCACGGCCGTGTTCATCGCGAAGCATAACTCCGGTAGGTGGGCGTCCCAGTCTCGGTGATCCATTCCCACGTACGATGTTATCATCGTCTTCAGAGTCCGGTTAACTCGCTCAACCGGATTCGCCTGCGCGTGGTAAGGCGGCACCGTTGTCTGGTGAATTCCAAGCTCGTCCAAATACCGCGTAACGTGCGTATTCACGAATTCCGTTCCGTTGTCGGTCAGGAAGTACTGTGGGCAACCGTACCGGTTGACCACCAGAGTCTCGAATGCCTTCATTATTGTGGTGCCGGTAGCACTACCGAGCGCCTTAGCCTCCACGAACTTCGTGAAGACATCCTGGAAGACAACGACGTAACGGTTCTTGGCTTTGCTGGGGGGAAACGGACCCATCACGTCGGCAGCGACTACGCACCATGGACCTTCCGTGGTGCGCTCTCGCATCAGGCCGGACGGGGGTAACTGCGAAACCTTGTGGAGTTGGCATACGGGGCAGCGCGCCACGTATCGTGCTACATCTTGGAATATGCCTGGCCAGAAGAAATCCTGGATGACCCGTTGATATGTCTTATCAGTACCCAGGTGGCCAGCCTGGGGTCCTTGATGGGCATCCTCCATTGCTCGCGGCCTAGTCTCGGCCGGCAAGACAAGCTTCCAGGCATCCAAGTCCACAATCGTCGGATCGATGATCGAATGCGGTCGATGGTAGTACAGTTTGTTGTCCTCAAGTTTCCAGCTTGGGTATTTCCATGGGAATTCACGGACGTTTTGTACCTTGTCCAGGTACCAGGGGTCGGTACTTTCTCCGAGCGCGGCTAAGGCCGCGTCGGTGTCCTCGTACATGCGGGAAAGGGCATCAGGGACAACATGAAGGGTTCCTTTCCTGTGGACGATCGTCAGGTCCCATGCTTGCATCGAGAGTGCCCACCGGGCTAATCGTCCCGAAGGGTCCTTCAGATTCCGTAGCCACTGGAGACTGCTGTGGTCGGTGATGACAGTAACGTGAGTGCCTTCGATGTACGGTCGAAACTTCCTCACTGCCCAGATTACTGCCAAGCACTCCTTCTCTGTGACGGTGTATTTGCGTTCTGCGTTACTCAGCACCCTGCTGGCAAACGCTATCGGATGCTCTTCACCGTCGAATTCCTGCGTCAGGACGGCTCCCACGGCCGAGTCGCTGGCGTCTGTCTGGAGGACAAAAGGGCGGGTGAAATCGGGGCGGGCTAGGATAGGGGTCTGACTTAGGGCTTCGCGGAGAGACTCGAAGGCTTCCTGCTGTTCGGTCCCCCAGTTCCAGGGAACATCCTTTTTCAGGAGCTCGGTCAGGGGAATTTTATCCCGCGAAAGGGTGGGTAAAAATCGGGCATACCACCCTACCATTCCCAGGAAACGGCGTAATTGCCGAAGGGTCCTGGGCGGAGGGTATGCTAGGATAGGGGCAACTTTTTCCGGATCTGCCTTCAATCCGTCCCGGCCGATGGCGTATCCTAGATACGTTACTTCCGGGCAGAAAAATTCGCTTTTCTCCCAGTTGATGGTGAGCCCCGCGGCTCGGAAGACTTCCAGGACGATCCTCAAATACTCGAAGTGCTCTGCTTCGGTGTCGGTGGCGATGATCACGTCATCGAGATACGCGAAGACATGGGGCTCCCATGCCGGATCGATGAGCTGATCCATCAGCCGCTGAAACGTCGCTGGTGCGTTCGTCAGCCCGAACGGCATTCTCCTGAACTGGAAAAGTCCTCGGCCAGGAACGGCGAAGGCGGTGACAGGACGACTTTGGGGGGCTACAGGCATCTGGAAATAAGCCTGGCTCAGATCCAACTTCGAGATGAACCGGGCTAGCCGAAGGCCATCCAAGATCCGATCCATGTTGGGAAGAGGGTAGGCGTCCTTCAGTGTTACCCGGTTCACGTCGCGATAGTCAATGCAGAAACGATGCTTTCCGCCTGGCTTCGGGACGATCACCGGGTTACTCAGCCAAGAGCTCTTCGTCCTCTCAATCACTCCCTCTTGGACCATCTTATCGACTTCGGCTTGGGCTATTCGGAGAAGGTACGGGGAAATTGTACGGGGCTTCTGTCGGATCGGGGGGTGCCCTTGCACGTCGATATAATGTTGCGTCAGGTTCGTTCGTCCTAACTGTCCGTCCTGTGAGGGGGATACTAACTCGTCCAGAAGGGATTCTAGACGTCTATTTGCCGAGACCGAGGCAGGTTCCAAGCCTGCAGCCTCGGGAAATGCGGGGATGCTCCAACGTGGCCCACTCGGTGTCGCGAAGCTACGCTCCGGACCACCGTGAAGGGACCACGTATCCGTTTTGTAATCCACTCGCATTCCGAACAATCTCAAAAAGTCAATCCCCATAACAAATTCGTAGCCTAACGCGGCTACACGTACCTGGAGGGATTGGACTTTTCCTGCGAGATCGAAGGTCAGGGTGACTGCCCCGTCTACCGGAACTACTGCCCCGTTGGCGACCCGAACGCCCTCCACTATCGGTCGCAAGAGGAGTCCTCTCCTCCTTGCTACCTCCAGCCCGAGGTACGTTTTCGTAGAACCAGGGTCGACCAACGCCAATAGGAGCTCGCCACCCACGTTAATCCATAAGTGGTGGCGAGCATCCATACTTAAAGCTCCGATAAACATTTCTTCCCGGTCAGCCACCTCTTCCTCTTCTCGGGAAGCCATATGTTCGCACGGGAACAAGTCTGTTTCATTTCCTGTTTCTGTTGGGGGCGGGTTTGACTCTGCCTGCCGCTCTGGTGCTACGCTCGTCATGGCACAGTCAGGCTGCGGCTGGGGTCGGGGTATCTGAAGGAGGTTCTCCTTCTTTAACGACCGTCGGGAGGTACAGGGGCTTACTGCCCTCCCGACTGGGCGTTTTCCGAACGCTTTCGTTCGCAATTCCGGCACGAGTTAACATCACATCCGGGCCATCCACAGATTCTAAAGAATCGGCCCATCAACTGTGTGCACTCCCGGTAACGGTGTCCCGGTTGCCGGCAGTTGTAACACCTCGGGCCAGGTCCTTCAGGATTGCTGGGCCGAGGTTGTTTCGGGGACGGGCTTTGGGGAATTCGTGGGGGATTCGCGGAGGGTTTGGTTGGCGGGTTTTTCCAGGTATGTGGGGAGCAAGGGGCGGATGGGGGTTTAGGTGGGGAAGGAGGTTTCTGAGGCTGCTTCGCCTTCTTGGGGTAGCCGCTACGACCCTTGGTCTTGGCGGCGGAGTCGGAGGGGTTCTGGCGAGGGGTTCGGCTCGGTGATGGAGGGGTAGGCGGGGGACTGGGGTAGTCCTCCTCATTCTCGGCGGGCTCGTATTCCTCTGGTTCCTCCAGGGCGGCTATCTTCATGCGGGCCTCCCGGCCACGCTGCGCATACGATGCCGAGGGCAGAAGTGTCAGACCCTTCTTCGGCGGTGCCCTGTAGGCCTTCGCTTTTCCCCAAAATATCTCGCGGCTGCGTCCCAGCCGCTGGAGATCGAGGAAGCTGCTCACATCCTTCCGCTGGATGTGCTCGGCGTAATCCGGGTGCAGATTCTCGCAGCATATATCGAGTTGAGTCTCTTTACTCAACGGTGGGTTCAAGTGGTTGAAAAGGGTCCTGATCTTCACGAGGAACTCCGCCATAGGCTCTCCTGGCCCCTGCGTGCGGAGTTCTATTTCCTTTCGGAGACGTTCCTGTAGGTCTCCATGGCCGAATTGTTCCCGAAAGTAGAATACGAATTCCTCGTATGAGCTCCATTCCTCTCTTTCTACTCTCAACCATAGAAGCGCGTCACCGGTGAAAGCCTCGGGAAGGGCGTCCATCAGATCTTCCTCCGTCAGCTTCCTTGAGATGCAGTATTCGTGCATCCTCCACAGGAATTCCTCGGCATCTTCGTCCGGATTCCCCGCGAATCGGGGACCGTATCTCTGCCAATGGTCTATTCCTCTCGCATGCCGTGGCCCTTGCGAGTCGTAATGTTGTGACGCGTCCTGGTGTGATCGGGGTCGGGGAGGGGGAGGGTCTGCATGTCGCGACCGAGCCTTTGGGAGGGGTCCTATTCGGGTACTGTTCCGGGGGGTGGGTGCCGACAGGGTATACGTGTCATGCGGTGGCCACTCCTGGCTACCGCTAATCCTTAACAATCCTGTGGCAGTTGGACTAGATGTGGGGAGGGCTTGGGATGGTTGGTGGGGTGACTGGGAAGGGGGAAGGGCAAAGGTGACCGCGGTACGGTCGGGGGCCGGGGTGACGTTGCCTCTGGGCGCGGGTGTCGGACTAAATCTCCCTGTTGCCGATCTCCGATCCCGCTGGACCGGCAGTCTCCTGGACGATGGCGTCGGCGTTCTATCGTGGTCATCCGGACCCGCTGCCTCTTCTTGGAACGCGTAGGGTGGCGGCGTCATCGTCCGCCTCTGGGTTGGCTGGTACTCTTCGTATGTCGGGGCTTGGTGGCGGTCAGCAGTCGATGCGAATAACGGTGCCGTCAGTGGATCAAGCAAGGCAGCCCCTAGCGAGAATGGCGGGGCGTCCCCCCGCTCATCCTTCCTGGGATCCCAACGAATCAAGGCTCCTGGAATCCGTGTCCTTATTTCGTGCCGGATGAGACGGTCTTGTACTTCGCTTTGTGTCCCATCCGTGTTGAGGCCCGCTCGGTCACAGGCTGCTAGGATGTCCCGCATCGTCTTCAACCGCTCAACTTTTTGTCGGGCGATCCTCTCTTCCGTAGCCATCAGCGAGAGATTGGATACATCCACTGAGAGGGGCGATGTCGATCCTCGGGGGTGATCTATGGGGGAAGTGGTCATAACGGGGGACGTACGGGTTGGGGTTGTGACTGTACTCGTCGTCACCGGGGTATCTGCCATTTTGCGGATGTGCTAAACGCAATAAACGAAAAATTTGGAGGGTTGGGAAGGCAAACCGCTCGCGATTACTCCGCGGCACGGTTAAAACGGAATATAAATCTTTGGTCAAAACCAAAACCCAAAAAAAAATTAAGTAAAACCCAATGGCTCCAATAACTCAATTTTTACACGAAGAATACCGCAATAAACAAACAATGGAAAGTCTTACACGACAATTCGTTTATTGACTCTACTCCCTGGGACTGTAACGTTACTTCGGTTTATTTGGATAAACTGACTCTAAGTTCCCAAGGGAGTATTATTTCCCGGACTCTGACAACGCAATATTTTCCAAAAATTTCCCTTAATACCGAGAAAATTTAAAAGTTGTCGAGTCTTCTATTCTGTACTTTATTCCGCCAACTGAATAATTATTCCTTAAGGGATCCTGATTCCCAGCTAAAACAATGCTATGTTCCTTAAATTATTCAGGAGGCCCCACAAAAGAATAGAAATTATTTGGGGGATCGTTCAGGGTGTGGGGTGACCGTTCGCGAGGGACTCAGCGTCGCGGTCTTTATTAGGGCTTCGGAACGAAAAGTATTGGGGCGAGGGGCAGCACTTCTCCCAAGCGTGAAGAAAATTGGGGGGGGGGGGGGGGAAATGCGTGGTCAGCGAGGAAAACGATAAAGTGCAAAACAAACAAAAAAAAATGGGAATTTATACCGTCATGTCAAAAGTCATCGCAAAATACACAAAAATACCAAGCAAGCCTAATCCGTGTCAGTGCAAAGCTATTCCACAGTATTTTCGGAATTGAAAAAAAAAAACAAAAAAAAAAACAAATGGCCAATCAGCACCAATTGCAAAGAAAAAGAAAACACAAAAAAAGCAGGTACTCGATAATATTATTTTTAAAAGAAAAAATCAATTCCGACAAACGAAACGAATAGCCAGTATGCAAAAATTGCAATTAAGGCAACAATTCACAAAGAAAAATCAGCTCAGTATTTTTCCTTCACGCGGTATTCCCTTACGCAATAACAAATGCTCCCAAATTGCCAAAGCAACAATGCAGAAAAACTATTTTAATTGCCCAAGCAATAATGCTAAATCAATCTTTAATTGCTAGAGCAATAACGCAAAAATCAAATTTTCAGTTGCCCGAGCAATAATGCGAAAATTATTTTTTAATTGCCAACGCAATCATGCACCAATTAATTATTTTAATTGCCAGAGCAATAACGCAATAATTAATTTCCCAATTGCCAACGCAATAATGCAAAATCAAATTTTAATTGCCAGTGCAATAATACAAAAATCACAATTTAATTTGCCAAGTACACAAGCAAGTATGGGTTCTAGGGGAAAAAAGGGTAAGTGCGGTCGCCGAAAATGTGCAAAAATATATTCCAATCGCTAACACAAAAAAAAACAATTTTATTTTCTATTTAATTGTTAGCGAAACTCAAAAAAAATAATCAGTTGCAACTAGTAGACGGAAACTCGGTCGTCCGAATTTTTCCGATCCTCGCAAAATTCTCTAGTTGCGAGTGCCGTGGCGGGGCAGGCTATACCTGTCAGGGGTGGGGGTAATTATTATTTCGCGCGAAAACGCAAAAAAAAAACTATTCGGTATGAACCGTTCACACCGAATAAATGTTTTGTCTTATCTGAAAACGAAAAATAATAATTTTCGAAAAATAATTATTATTAATTCAAAAATTAACAATAATAATTTTAACAACAATAATAGTCGTGGTGGGCTCTTTCTATAAAAAAAACAAAAGTTTTTTCGGGCCCCACGTTGGGCGCCAATTTTATGACGGGTATCGCGTGTTAACGTAGGCGGAGGAAGGGGGAAGGGGAAATGAACACTGGTTCTACAAACGATAAAGTCAAATATAATTTAATTAATGCATAAAAAAAAACTAGGCTCGATACAAGAAAAAGAAACGAAATTAAGTAATGAATTACAAAAAATTAGTAGAAAAAGATTCGGTATAATTTAAAGTAATTCCGCAATAATAATAATGACTCGAATTTGACGGGTTACTGGACACGCGAAGTCCCTACTCAATTTCTCGACCCGTTTAATATTTCCTACTGTGGTACAAATTCACTTTATAAATTTCGTAATTTATATTGGGCGCCAGCCTTTCTCGGGCAACGCGCTTAACGCGTACGCAAAGTTCGTAAACTCGAAGGAAAAAGAAAAATAAACAAGAAAAAACCAAAACACACGCGGCCTTCGGCCGACAAGCGAGAGACTCTATACAAATTAAAATGGGGACGTCTCAGGGTATCTGGGGACGGACGGGGTTCTCGAACACAATGGCCACTTCTTGGACCATGACTATTATATTTTATATCACAAACTCAAATTAATAATCCGCAAAACAAAAATCTCGAAATACTAAGTGCGCGATTCTATCGCGCCGCGATTTATTCTCACGGCAATCCACTCGACTCGGCCGACGGTCGTGTTACACGAGGCGGCCGCGGCTGCGCGCGCGCGAGGAGAATTTTCACGAGGGACGACGATGATCCGCCACGAACACCTTGTTACACGGATCTCGCACTAATTATCACGCAATTTCTCGGCTAATGACTCGAACCGCACTGATTTTGTAATCCTTAATCTATTTTACACTTTTCTTTAAGCGACGCGCACGGAAACGGGACGACGATCAGGGATGACGGGGGAGGGGTGAGGGGAGCGAATATTAACGGTCGCCCGTGCGACCAAATTTCCCGAACTGAGTTTAGCGGCGCACGCTGGCCGCTCTTGCCAAAGAGAAAAAGGAAGGACTCACGTTCTCGCTGGGAAGATCCTTCCAAAAGACTCGATTGCTTTTCCGATGTCTTTTATCTGTCTCTCTCTTTGTCCTTTCGCTCGTTTCGTTTCCTTGGCTATTTCGCTCTGCGCTTGACCACGCTCCGAGACTAAGTGACGGTCCACGTGGTCGCGTCGCGATCTTGATAAGGGGGGTGCGGGAAGGACGGGGAGGATTGTGTCGCGGCTTCGATATAAAGAAATTAACTTAAAAATACCTTAAAATTAACAATGAACTTTCCTCTATAAAGGTGCGTGGCGGAGACTGAGCCCGAGCGTGGTCACGCGGGCTCTTCTTATAATTCCCTTGTGACGCAACGTCACACTATCTTCCCTCTCGTCCTCTTTCATCTTTGCGCATACTTTTGTTTTTCCGTTCATTCCCTCTCGTCGATTCTAATAACGAACGCCACTTTGGTGCCCGGCTTCGATTTTAATGAACCTCATGTCCATGGAAGAGCACTGTAAACGGTGATACGCTTGCGGTATAACTGGAAAAACAGTTGCACATGTTGAAACCCTTTTCAAATAGAAATAGCTTTCAAATGCGGCATTTTTTTCGTCTCGGAAAAAAAACCTATTTTTCTCGAGATTTGTTAACCCTTCATTGACACACTGGGTAATGTTGACCCGGACAAATTTGCAATAAAATGCTCACTTTTCCATAAACGAAAGTTTTCCATAATTTTTTACAGCAATTAAATTTTACATTTTGCGAATTTTAATTATGCAGACGTATTAAGAAATGTATAAAGTGTATCCCGAATTTGTTTCAATAAGAACCGACTGATGAGTTGTTCAGGGCAGGTGGATGAAGTACTACCCGGGTCAAAATGACCCAGTGTGTCAAAGTCGTGGCCAAAGGTAAGTTTGTCAAGGAAGGGTTACGTACTCGATGTAAAGGTGTTAGGAAAATGACAAAAAAATTCCCATTTGAAATTTTTTCATTTGAAAACCTCCACGTGGTACGCTTTTGGTACTGATAATACTTTCGATAGAAAATTTGTACATTTTTTTAAATTTTGAATAAAGAATTTCTGTTCGAGGTTTTTTTCTCAAAATTTGATGAGTATTAAATGACAAATTGCAAGAAAAATAATGTTTTTTTCATCTTAATAATGATTAAATTAAGTTTAAGGAATAATAAATGTGCTCTTAAAATTGTTTTAAAACTGATCAATCCGGAAAGAAACGCATGACGGATCGATTTGGAATTTTACAGGGTTCTTAGGGATACAATTGAATGAAAAGAAGGTAATTTTTTGGACTTTTTCAGATAAATGGCGAGCATGCAAAAAATACTGCTCCAAAACAATAGTCAGGCCTCAAAGGGAATTTATTAAAGTGTCAGAAACTGCCGGTCAATTTGCTGTACAATGATTAATTCTCATACTTCATGGGATATCCATGATCAAAGACACGGGGGTGACTTTTCATTCAGCGGCTGATATTACAGCAACTAATTGTCATACCGAGCAAAAAGAAACTCAACTGCAACTAAATGATAGGTTTCAATGACCCTGATATGGATTTAGTCGAAAAAAAAATTCTGAGCCCAGGGACAACTTGGGAGAAAAAACAATGGGAATATTTTTGTCTCCTGATATTTCTTTTGTTTGGGCAAATGTTACCAAAAAAAAATTCATCCAAATATTTCGACACTAGAATCTGCACGCTTCAAAATCCTTATTGTCACTAAAAGAAGACTATTTTTTTCTAATTTTCTGCTCCTTTAATTACATTGAGCGCAAAAATTAAAGGATCACTTTTTCTTCGTCGAAAAATTTGCGATTTTTCGGACGGCCGTATCGCGGTTGTAAATAATCGAAAAAAAAAGGATTTTTCAGCGTTGATTGTCAATTTCAGAACGCTTATGTTCATCAATTTTTATGAACTTTATTCAACCAAAAAAATGGTTGGTAAGCAAGAAAAACGTGAATTCAAAAAATTTGACCAACTTTGCGGGTTACACAGGGAAAAGAAATTTTTGTAAATAAAATCCGTTTCAACCATTTGAAAGCGTATATCTTTTTCTCTTATTTTATTTTTTCGAACCCATGTGCGATTTTTATTCACCTAGTTGTCACTGGCCAAATGAAAAACATGCATTTGTTTATTTTGGACGGTTATAATTCTGGTCCAAATCATCGCACAGCATTCATAATGACATCGTTTGAAAGCTTAGATTTTTTCTATAAAAAATAGGGTTTGAAATAATTTACGTATCATTTTTAAATACCGTGAAATCGATTTTAAAAAATGTGTAAAATGCCGATTTTTACACTTTCTGGCTATTACATGATACCGTTGCAACCAACGCACAGAGCTGTAAGATTTCTACGTTTTCTTAAAGCTAAGGGTACATAAGAACATTCCTCAAGCGTTTTACTCATAATTGAATTTATCGAGTTCATTTTATTTTGAGGTAATAAACGCCGAGACGTGTGAGGTGCGTTAATGAAAGGGAGGCTGAGTCATTATCCGCTGACACCAAGATAATACAGATGAAATCGATGCTCCGAACAGTTTTCGCATATTCTGTCAGATATTGCCAAGATCATTCGGCCGAATTCTTTTTCGATTTCGTCTTATTTCCGGTCAGAGCGAATGGATCATTTGATCGGTGCTCGAAGATACAAGTTTAATCATAGAATCATTCGTAACGCGACAAAGACGAAATCAACTTCCGGCTTGATTTATCGGCATGAGTTGTAACCCTCTGCGAACATATTCATCGTGGAATTGATCGATTTCGCTTTATTTTGAAGTAATAAGCCCCGAGACGTGTGAGCTATGTTACTGAAAAGGAGCCTGAGTCAATATCCGCCAACATCAAGCGAATAAAGATAAAATCGATGCTTCGAACGGTTTTCACATATTCTGTCAGACATTGCTGAGATCATTCGCCCAAATTCGTTTTCGATTTCATCTTATTTCCGATCAGAGCTAATGGATCATTTGATCGTTGCTCGAAGATACAATTTCAATAATAGAATCATTCTTTTCGCGACAAAGACGAAATCGATGTCTGGCTTGATTTTTCGGCATGATTTGTTACTCTATTCGAACATACTCATAATTGAATTTATCGATTTCATTTTATTTTGAGGTAATAAGCGCCGAGACGTGTGAGGTGCGTTAATGAAAGGGAGGCTGAGTCATTATCCGCTGACACCAAGATAATAGAGATGAAATCGATGTTCCGAATGGTTTTTGCGTATTCCATGAGATATTGCTAAGATCATTCGCTCCAATTCGTTTTCGATTTCATCTTACTTCCGGTCAGAGCGAATGGATCACTTGATCGGTGATCGAAGGTACAAGTTTAATCATAGAATCATTCTTTACGCGAGAAAGACGAAATCTACGTCCGGCTTGATATTTCGGCATGAGTTGTAACTCTCTTCGAGCATACTCATAATTGAATTTATAGATTTCCCTTTATTTTGAGATAATAAATCCCGAGACGCGTGAGGTACGTTACTGAAACGGAGCCTGAGTCATTATCCGCTGACACCAAGATAATACAGATGAAATCGATGCTCCGAACGGTTTTCGCATATATTGTCAGATATTGCCAAGATCATTCGGCCAATTTCGTTTTCGGTTACATCGTATTTCCGGTCAGAGCGAATGGATCATTTGATCGGTGCTCGAAGATACAAGTTTAATCATAGAATTGTTCTTTACGCGACAAAGACGAAATCGAGGTCCGGCTTGATTTATCGGCATGAGTTGTAACCCTCTTCGAACATATTCATCATTGAATTCATCGATTTCGCTTTATTTTGAAGTAATAAGCTCCGAGACGTGTGAGGTATGTTACTGAAAAGGAGCCTGAGTCATTCGCCGCTAACATCAAGCGAATAAAGATGAAATCGACGCTCCGAACGGTTTTCGCATATTCTATCAGACATTTCTGAGATCATTCGCCCTAATTCGTTTTCGATTTTATCTTATTTCCGGTCAGAGCTAATGGATCATTTGACCGTTGCTCAAAAATACAAGAATCATTAATTAATCATTCTTTTCGCGACAAAGACGAAATCGATGTCTGGCTTGATTTTTCGGCATGAGTTGTAACTCTCGTCGAACATACTCATTATTGAATTTATCAATATTGCTTTATTTTACGATAATAAGCTCCGAGACGTGTGAGGTACGTTACTGAAAACGTGCCTCAGTCATTATCCGCTAACATCGAGCGAATACAGATGAAATCGATGCTCCGCACAGTTTTCGCATATTCTGTCAGCCATTGCTCAGATCATTCGCCTCAATTCGTTTTCGATTTCATCCTACTTCCGGTCAGAGCTAATGGACGATTTGACGGGCGCTCAAAGACACAAGTTTAATAACAGGATTATTCTTTACGCGACAAAGACGAAATCGACGTCCGGCTTGATTTTTCGTCATGAGTGGTAACTCTCTTCGAGCATACTCATAATTGAATTTATCGATTTCATTTTATTTTGAGGTAATAAGCCCCGAGACGTGTGAGGTGCGGTAATGAAAGGGAGCCTGAGTCATTATCCGCTGACACCAAGATAATAAAGATGAAATCGATGTTCCGAACGGTTTTTGCATATTCCCTCAGATATTGCTAAGATCATTCGCCCAAATTCGTTTTCGATTTCATCTTACTTCCGGTCAGAGCGAATGGATCACTTGATCGGTGCTCGAAGGTACAAGTTTAATCATAGAATCATTCTTAACGCGACAAAGACAAAATCAACGTCCGGCTTGATTTATCAGCATGAGTTGTAACCCTCTGCGAACATATTCATCATGGAATTGATCGATTTCGCTTTATTTTGAAGTAATAAGCCCCGAGACGTGTGAGCTATGTTACTGAAAAGGAGCTTGAGTCATTATCCGCTAACATCAAGCGAATAAAGATAAAATCGATGCTCCGAACGGTTTTCACATATTCTGTCAGACATTGCTGAGATCATTCGCTCAAATTCGTTTCCGATTTCATCTCACTTCTGGTCAGAGCGAATGGATCACTTGATCGGTGCTCGAAGATATAAGTTTAATAATATAATCATTCTTGACGCGACAAAGACGAAATCGACGTCCGGTTTGATTTTTCGTCATAAGTTGTAACTCTCTTCGAACATAATCATTATTGAATTGATCGATTTCGCTTTATTTTGAGATAATTAGCCCCGAGACGTGTGAAGTACGTTACTGAAAACGAGCTTGAGTCATTATCCGCTAACACCAAGAGAATAAAGATAAAATCGATCCTCCGAACGGTTTTTGCATATGCTATCAGTCATTCCTACGATCATTCGCCCAAATTCTTTTTCGATTTCACCTTATTTCCGGTCAGAGCGAATGGGTCACTTGACCGGTGCTCGAAGATACAAATTGAATCATAGAATCATTTTTTTCGCGACAAAGACGAAATCGATGTCTGGCTTAATTTTTCGGCATGAGTAGTAACTCTCTTCGAACATACTCATCATTGAATGTATCCACCTTGCTTTATTTTGACGTAATAAGCCCCGAGACTCGTGAGGTACGTTACGGAAAAGGAGCCTGAGTCATTATCCGCTAACATCAAGCGAATAAAAATGAAATCGATGCTCCGAACGGTTTTCACATATTCTGTTAGACATTGCTGAGATCATCCGCCCAAATTCGTTTTCGATTTCATCTTATTTCCGATCAGAGCTAATGGATCATTTGATCGTTGCTCGAAGATACAATTTTAATAATAGAATCATTCTTTTCGCGACAAAGACGAAATCGATGTCTGGCTTGATTTTTCGGCATGAATTGTAACTCTCTTCGAACATACTCATCATTGAATTTATCGATTTTGCTTTATTTTGAGATAATAAGCCCCGAGACGTGTGAGGTACGTTACTGAAAACGGGTCTCAGTCATTATCCGCTAACATCTAGCGAATAAAGATGAAATCGATGCTCCGAACAGTTTTCGCATATTCTGTCAGCCATTGCTCAGACCATTCACCTAAATTCGTTTTCGATTTCATCTTACTTCCGGTTAGAGCTAATGGATGATTTGACCGGCGCTCAAAGACACAAGTTTAATAATAGGATAATTCTTTACGCGACAAAGACGAAATGGACGTCCGGCTTGATTTTTCGGCTTGAGTTGTTGCCTCTTCGAACATACTCATCATTGAATTTATCGATTTCATTTTTTTTCTACATCGAGCATCGATCAAATGATCCATTCGCTCTGATCGGAAATAAGATGAAATCGATAACGTACCTCAACGTACCTCACGCTAATGACCTCAAAATAAAGCGAAATCAATCATTTCAATGACGAGTATGGTCGATGAGAGTTACAACTTATGCCGAAAAATCAAACCGGACGTCGATTTCGTCTCCGTCGCGTAAAGAATGATTCTATGATTAAACTTGTAACTTCGAGCACCGATCAAGTGATCCATTCGCTCTGACCAGAAGTGAGATGAAATCATAAACCAATTTGAGCGAATGATCTTAGCAACATCTGATAGAATATGTGAAAACCGTTTGGAGCATCGATTTCATCTTTATTATCTTGGTGTCAGCGGATAATGACTCAGACTCCGTTTCATTAACGCACCTCACACGTCTCGGGGCTTATTACCTCAAAATAAAATGAAATCGATAAATTCAATGGTGAGTATGTTCGAAGAGGGTTACAACTCATGCCGACCAATCAAGCCAGCCGTCGTTTTCGTCTGTGTCGCGTAAATAATGGTCCTATTATTCAACTTGTATCTTTGAGCGCCGGTCAAACCATCCATTAGCTCTGATCGGAAATAAAATGAAATCAAAAACGAATTTGGGTGAATAATCTTAGCAATATCTGACAGAATATGCGAAAACCGTGCGGAGTATCGAGGCCATCTTCAGTCGCTTGATGTTAGCGGATAATGACTCAGGCTCTTTTTCCGTAACGTACCTCACACGTCTCGGGTCATATTACGACAAAATAAAGCAGAGTCGATAAATTCAATGATAAGTATGTTCGAAGAGAGTTACAACCTCATGCCGAAAAATCAAGCCAGACGTCGATTTAGTCTTTGTCGCAAAAATAATGATTAATTAATGATGCTTGTATTTTTGAGCAACGGTCAAATGATCCATTAGCTCTGACCGGAAATAAGATAAAATCGAAAACGAATTAGGGCGAATGATCTCAGAAATGTCTGATAGAATATGCGAAAACCGTTCGGAGCATCGATTTCACGTTATTCACTTGATGTTAGCGGATAACGACTCAGGCTCCTTTTCAGTAACGTACCTCACACGTCTCGGGGCTCATCACCGGAAAATTAAGCGAAATCGATAAAATCAATTATGAGTATGTTCGATGAGAGTTACAGCTCATGCCGAAAAATCTACCCAGACGTCGATTTCGTCTTTGTCGCGTAAAGAATGATACTACGATTCAACTTGTATCTGAGCACAGAAGAGAAAAATTTCCCACACAGAGAAAAATTTACAAATGGGATTTTTTTTTGTTATTTTCCTCACAACTTCACATCGAATACTTAACTTCTTAACTTACCCTTCCTTGACACACTTACATTTGGCCAGGACTTTGACACACTGGGTCATTTTGACCCGGGTACTTCATCCACCCGCCCTTAACAACTCATCGGTCGGTTCTTATTGAAACTAATTCGGGATACACTTTAAACAATTCTTAATACGTCTGCGTAAATAAAATTCGGAAAATGTATAATTGAATTGCTGTAAAAAATGATGGAAAACTTTCGTTTATGGAAAAGTGAGCATTTTATTTCAAATCTGTCCTCGTCAACATTATCCATTGTGTCAAGGAAGGTTTAACAAATCTCGAAAAAAAAGATTTTTTTTCCGCGACGAAAAAAATGCCGCATTTGAAAGCTATTTCTATTTGAAAAGGCTTTTAACATGTGCAACTGTTTTTCCAGTTATACCGCTAGCGTATGACCGTTTACAGTGCTCTTCCGTGGACATGAGTTTCATTAAAATCGAAGGCGGGCACTACAGCGGCGTTCCTTGTTAGAATCGACGAGAAGGAATGAACGGAAAAACAAAAGTATGCGCAAAGATGAAAGAGGACGATAGAGAAGATAGATATTTATTAATGAGCGATAGTCGATTGGAGACGCTCATTAAATAATAGAGAACGAAAGTGCGACAAATAGGGATCGACGACATTCGAAACAACAAGTCACGCTCAGTAGCGCGGCTCGGCTCACGCTCTGAACTTGCGTACCCAAGATGACAGAAAAAAATAGCAGACAATACGCGAAACGTCAAATTGGGCGGGCAAGCAAGACATATGCCTATCTAGCTTGCCGTCACCTGCTGCGTTTCTCGCGCTCAGACCGCGCCCTCGAGTGGCGTCGTCGTCAAGGACAGACTGCAGCCCTACAACAATCCTTCGAGCGCCAAAATTGGAATCGCTCCTATTCAAAAACTATTTGACGGAGACAAAAAAGCCTTGACAGTTGCACTCGTGGTACCCCGCTGAACCCGCCAGTTCCGGGTGTACAGGTTATTATGAATCACGCTGTATACTCGTCAGACCGAGGGGGTACAAATGATTGATTGATATTACAGGCGGGTACAAACGATTTCTTGTTGGTACAATCGACATACTCGTCAGTACGAGGGAGTACAAACGATTGCTTGACATTACAGACAGGTACAAACGATTGCTTGATAGCACAGACGGGTACAAACGTTTGCTCGGTGGTACAAACGATATACTCGTCGATACCAACGGGTACAAACGATTTCACGGTGGTACAAACGATATACTCACCGATACGAATGAGTAGAAACAATTGCTAGGTAGTAAAATCAATATACTAGTCGGTACGAACGGAAATGAAACAAAAAAAAAAGAATTTTTTTTCGAAAAAAAATCGAAAAAAAACAATTTTTAACGGTATAAACGATTTCTCGGTGGTACAAACGATATACTCGTCGATACGAACGGGTACAAATGATCGCTCGATAGTACCGACGGGTACAAACGTTTTTTCGTTGGTACAAACGACATCCTCGTCGATAAGAACTGGTATAAACGATTGCTTGATAGTGCAGACGGGTACAAACGTTTTCGCGGTGGTACAAACGATATAATCATCGACATCAACGGGTACAAACGATTTCTCGGTGGTACAAACGATATACTCATCAGTACGAACGGGTACAAACGATTACACGGTGGTAGAAACGATATACTCACCGATACGAATGAGCAGAAACAATTGCTAGGCGGTACAATCAATATAGTAGTCGGTACGAACGAAAATGAAAATAAAAATCGAAATCTTTTTTTTTTTTTTAATTGTTAAAAAAAACAATTTTTAACGGTATAAACGATTTCTCGGTGGTACAAACGATATACTCGTCGATACGAACGGGTGCAAACGATTGCGCGATATTACAGACGGGTACAAACGTTTTGTCGGAAGTACATACGAATTACTCGTCGATACCAACGGGTACAAACAATTTCTCGGAAGTACAAACGATATACTCGTCAGTACGAATGGGTATAAACGATTCCTCGATAGTACAGACGGGTACAAACGTTTTCTCGGTGGTACAAACGATTTACTCGTCAGTATGAGGGGGTACAAACGATTGCTTGATATTACGGACGGGTACAAATTATTACTCGATAGTACAGACGGGTGCAAACGTTTTTTCGTTGGTACAAACGATATACTCTTCGATACCAACGGGTGCAAACGATTTCTCGGTGGTACAAACGATATACTCGTCAGCACGAATGGGTACAAACGATTGCTCGATAGTACAGACGGGTACAAACGTTTTCTCGATGGTACAAACGATATACTCATCAGTACGAACGGGTACAAACGATTGCTCGATAGTACAAACGGGTACAAACGATATACTCGTTGATACGAATGGGTACGAACGATTGCTCGATAGTACAGACGGGTACAAACGTTTTCTCGGTGGTACAAACGATCTACTCGTCAGTACGAACGGGTATAAACCATTGCTCGATAGTACAGACAGATACGAACGAATGCTCGATAGTACAGCCGGGTACAAACGTTTTCTCGGCGGTGCAAACGATATACTGGTTGATACGAACCGATACAAACGATTGCTCAATAGAAGAAACGATATACTCGTCGATACCAACGGGTACAAACGATTTCGGTGTTGCGGCAAACGATATACTCGTCGATATGAACGGGTACAAACGATTGCTCGATAGTACAGATGGGTACGAACGTTTTCTCGGCGGTACAAACGATATACTCGTCAGTACGAACGGGTACAAACGATTGCTCGATAGTACAGACGGGTACAAACTTTTTCTCGGTGCTACAAATAATATACTCGTCAGTACGAACGGGTACAAACGATTGCTCGATAGTACAGACGGGTACAAACGTTTTCTCGGTGGTACAACAATATACGCGTCGATACTAACGGATACAAACGATTTCTTGGTGGTACAAACGATATACTCGTTGATACCAACGGGTACAAACGATTGCTCGATAGTACAGATGAGTACAAACGATTTCTCGCTGATACAAACGATATATTCGTCGATCCGAACGGTACAAATGATTGCGCGATAGTCCAGACAGATACAAACGTTTTCTCGGTGGTACAAACGATATACATGCAGTACGAGGGGGTACAAACGATTGCTCGATAGTACAGACGGGTACAAATATTTTCTCGGTGGTACAACAATATCCGCATCGATACTAACTTTTACAAACGATGTCTCGGTGGTACAAACGATATACTCGTCGATACCAACGGGTACAAATGATTGCTCGATAGTACAGAAGAGTACAAACGTTTTCTCGCTGGTACAAACGATATATTCGTCGATCCGAACGGGTACAAACGATTGCTCGATAGTACAAACGGGTACAAACGATATACTCGTCGATACGAATGGGTACACACGATTGTTCGATAGTATAGACGGGTACAAACAATATACTCGTCGATACGTATGGGTACAAACGAATGCTCGATAGTACAGACGGGTACAAACGTTTTCTCGGTGGTACAAACGATCTACTTGTCAGTACGAACGAGTATAAACCATTGCTTGATAGTACAGACACATACGAACGATTGCTCGATAGTAGAGCCGGGTACAAACGTTTTCTCGGCGGTACAAACGATATACTGGTTGATACGAACCGGTACAAACGATTACTCAATAGTACAAACGATATACTCGTCAGTACGAACGGGTACAAACGATTGCTCGATAGTACAGACGGGTACAAACGTTTTCTCGGTGGTACAACAATATCCGCGTCGATACTAACGGGTACAAACGATTTCTCGGTGGTACAAACGATATACTCGTCGATACCAACGGGTACAAACGATTGCTCGATAGTACAGACGAGTACAAACGTTTTCTCGCTGGCACAAACAATATATTCGTCGATCCGAACGGGTACAAACGATATACTCGTCGATACGAATGGGTACAAACGATTGCTCGATAGTATAGACGGGTACAAACAATATACTCGTCGATACGAATGGGTACAAACGATTGCTCGATAGTACAGACGGGTACAAACGTTTTCTCGGTGGTACAAACGATCTACTCGTCAGTACAAACGGGTATAAACCATTGCTCGATACTACAGACAGATACGAACGATTGCTCGATAGTACAGCCGGGTACAAACGTTTTCTCGGCGGTACAAACGATATACTGGTTGATACGAACCGGTACAGACGATTGGTCAAAAGTATAAACGATATACTCGTCGATACCAACGGGTACAAACGATTTCTTTGTTGCGGCAAACGATATACTCATCGATATGAACGGGTACAAACGACTGCTCGATAGTACAGACGGGCACGAACGTTTTCTCAGCGGTACAAACGATATACTCGTCAGTACGAACGGGTACAAACGATTGCTCGATAGTACAGACGGGTACAAACGTTTTTTCGGTGGTACAACAATATACGCATTGATACTAACGCGTACAAACGATTTCTCGGTGGTACAAACGATATACTAGTCGATACCAACGGGTACAAACGATTGCTCGATAGTACAGATGAGTACAAACGTTTTCTCGCTGGTACAAACGATATATTCGTCGATCCGAACGGGTAAACATGATTGCGCGATAGTACAAACGGGTACAAACTTTTTCTCGGTGGTACAAACGATATGCATGCAGTACGAGGGGTTACAAATGATTGCTCGATAGTACAGACGGGTACAAACGTTTTCTCGGTGGTACAACAATATTCGCGTCGATGCCATCTGGTACAAACGATTTCTCGGTGGTACAAACGATATACTCGTCGATACCAACGGGTACAAATGATTGCTCGATAGTACAGACGAGTACAAACGTTTTCTCGCTGGTACAAACGATATATTCGTCGACCCGAACGGGTACAAACGATTGCTCGATAGTAAAAACGGGTACAAACGATATACTCGTCGATACGAATGGGTACAAACGATTGCTCGACAGTACAGACGGGTACAAACGTTTTCTCGGTGGTACAAACGATCTACTCGTCAGTACGAACGGGTATAAACCATTGCTCGATAGTACAGACAGATACGAACGATTGCTCGATAGTACAGCCGGGTACAAACATTTTCTCGGCGGTACAAACGATATACTGGTTGATACGAACCGGCACAAACGATTGCTGAATAGTACAAACGATATACTCGTCGTTACCAACGGGTACAAACGATTTCTTTGTTGCGGCAAACGATATACTCGTCGATATGAACGGGTACAATCGATTGCTCGATAGTACAGACGGGTACGAACGTTTTCTCGGCGGTACAAACGATATACTCATCAGTACGAACGGGTACAAACGATTGCTCGATAGTACAGACGGGTACAAACTTTTTCTCGGTGCTACAAACGATATACTCGTCAGTACGAACGGGTACAAACGATTGCTCGATTGTACAGACGGGTACAACCATTTTCTCGGTGGTACAACAATATCCGCGTCGATACTAACGGGTACAAATGATTTCTCGGTGGTACAAACGATATACTCGTCAATACCAACGGATACAAACGATTGCTCGATAGTACAGACGAGTACAAACGTTTTCTCGCTGATACAAACGATATATTCGTCGATCCGAACGGGTACGAACGATTGCTCGATAGTTCAAACGGGTACAAACGATATACTCGTCGACACGAATGGGTACAAACGATTGCTCGATAGTATAAACGGGTACAAACAATATACTCGTCGATACGAATGGGTACAAACGATTGCTCGATAGGACAGACGGGTACAAACGTTTTCTCGGTGGTACAAACGATCTACTCATCAGTACGAACGGATATAAACCATTGCTCGATAGTACAGACAGAAACGAACGATTGCTCGATAGTGCAGCCGGGTACAAACGGTTTCTCGGCGGTACAAACGATATACTGGTTGATACGAACCGGTACAGACGATTGTTCAAAAGTACAAACGATATACCCGTCGATACCAACGGGTACAAACGATTTCTTTGTTGCGGCAAACGATATACTCGTCGATATGAACGGGTACAAACGATTGCTCGATAGTACAGACGGGTACGAACGTTTTCTCGGCGGTACAAACGATATACTCGTCAGTACGAACGGGCACAAACGATTGCTCGAAAGTACAGACGGGTACAAACGTTTTCTCGGTGGTACAACAATATACGCGTCGATACTAACGGGTACAAACGATTTCTCGGTGGTACAAACGATGTACTCGTCGATACCAACGGGTACAAACGATTCCTCGATAGTACAGACAAGTACAAACGTTTTCTCGCTGGTACAATCGATACATGCGTCGATCCGAACGGGTACAAATGATTGCGCGATAGTACAGACGGGTACAAACGATATACATGCAGTACGAGGGGGTACAAACGATTGCTCGATAGTACAGACGGGAACAAAAGTTTTCTCGGTGGTACAACAATATCCGCGTCGATACTAACTGGTACAAACGATTTCTCGGTTGTACAAACAATATACTCGTCGATACCAACGGGTACAAATGATTGCTCGATAGTACAGACGAGTACAAACGTTTTCTCGCTGGTACAAACGATATATTCGTCGATCCGAATGGGTACAAACGATTGCTCGATAGTATAGACGGGTACAAACTATATACTCGTCGACACGAATGGGTACAAACGATTGCTCGATAGTACAGACGGGTACAAACGTTTTCTCGGTGGTACAAACGATCTACTCGTCAGTACGAACGGGTATAAACCATTGCTTGATAGTACAGACAGATACGAACGATTGCTCGATAGTACAGCCGGGTACAAACGTTTTCTCGGCGGTACAAACGATATACTGGTTGACACGAACCGGTACAAACGATTGCTCAATACTGCAAACGATGTACTCGTCGATACCAACGGGTACAAACGATTTTTTTGTTGCGTCAAACGACATACTCGTCCATATGAACGGGTACAAACGATTGCTCGATAGTACAGACTGGTACGAACGTTTTCTAGGCGGTACAAACGATATACTCGTCAGTACGAACGGATACAAACGATTGCTCGATAGTACAGACGCGTACAACCTTTTTCTCGGTGCTACAAACGATATACTTGTCAGTACGAACGGGTACAAACGATTGCCCGGTAGTATAGACGGGTACAAACGTTTTCACAGTGGTACAAACGTTTTCTCGCTGGTACAAACGATTTATTCGTCGATCCGAACGAGTACAAACGATTGCGCGATAGTACAGACGAGTACAAACGTTTTCTCGGTGGTCCAAACGATATAGTCGTCAGTATGAGGGGGTACGTACGATTACTTGATATTACAGACGGGTACAAACGTTTTCTCGGTGGTAGATATGAATTACTCGTCGATACCAACGTGTACAAAAGATTTCTCGGTAGTTCAAACGATATACTCGTCAGTACGAATGGGTATAAACGATTCCTCGATAGTACAGACGAGTACAAACGTTTTCTCAATGGTACAAACGATTTACTCGTCGATACGAATGGGTACAATCGATTGCTCGATAGTACAGACGAGTACAAACGTTTTCTCGCTGGTACAAACGATATATTCGTCGATCCGAACGGGTGCAAACGATTGCGCGATAGTACAGACGGGTACAAACGATATACTCGTCGATACGAATGGGTACACACGATTGCTCGACAGTATAGACGGGTACAAACAATATACTCGTCGATACGTATGGGTACAAACGAATGCTCGATAGTACAGACGGGTACAAACGTTTTCTCGGTGGTACAAACGATCTACTCGTCAGTACGAACGAGTATAAACCATTGCTTGATAGTACAGACAGATACGAACGATTGCTCGATAGTACAGCCGGGTACAAACGTTTTCTCGGCGGTACAAACGATATACTGCTTGATACGAACCGGTACAAACGATTGCTCAATAGTACAAACGATATACTCGTCAGTACGAACGGGTACAAACGATTGCTCGATAGTACAGACGGGTACAAAGGGTTTCTCGGTGGTACAACAATCTCCGCGTCGATACTAACGGGTACAAACGATTTCTCGGTGGTACATACGATATACTCGTCGATACCAACGGGTACAAACGATTGCTCGATAGTACAGACGAGTACAAACGTTTTCTCGCTGGCACAAACAATATATTCGTCGATCCGTACGGGTACAAACGATTGCTCGATAGTACAAACGGGTACAAACGATATACTCGTCGATACGAATGGGTACAAACGATTGCTGGATAGTACAGGTGGGTACAAACTTTTTCTCGGTGGTACAAACGATCTACTCGTCAATACAAACGGGTATAAACCATTGCTTGATAGTACAGACAGATACGAACGATTGCTCGATAGTACAGCCGGGTACAAACGTTTTCTCGGCGGTACAAACGATATACTGGTTGATACGAACCGGCACAAACGATTGCTGAATAGTACAAACGATATACTCGTCGTTACCAACGGGTACAAACGATTTCTTTGTTGCGGCAAACGATATACTCGTCGTTATGAACGGGTACAATCGATTGCTCGATAGTACAGACGGGTACGAACGTTTTCTCGGCGGTACAAACGATATACTCATCAGTACGAACGGGTACAAATGATTGCTCGATAGTACAGACGGGTACAAACGTTTACTCGGTGGTACAAACGATCTACTCGTCAGTACGAAAGGGTATGAACCATTGCTCGATGGTACAGCCGGGTACAAACGTTTTCTCGGCGGTACAAACGATATACTGGTTGATACGAACCGGTACAGACGATTGCTCATAAGTACAACCGATATACTCGTCGATACCAACGGGTACAAACGATTTCTTTGTTGCGGCAAACGATATACTCGTCGATATGAACGGGTACAAACGATTGCTCGACTGTACAGACGGGTACGAACGTTTTATCGCCGGAACAAATGATATACTCGTCAGTACGAATGGGTACAAACGATTGCTCGATAGTAGAGACGGGTACACACTTTTTCTCGGTGCTACAAACGATATACTCGTCAGTACGAACGGGTACAAACGATTGCTCGATAGTACAGGCGGGTACAAACGTTTTCTCGGCGGTACAACAATATACGCGTCGATACTAACGGGTACAAACGATTTCTCGGTGGTACAAACGATATACTCGTCGATACCAACGGATACAAACGATTGTTCGATAGTACAGACGAGTACAAACGTTTTCTCGCTGGTACAAACGATATATTCGTCGATCCGAACGGGTACAAACGATTGCGCGATAGTACAGACGGGTACAAACGATATACTCGTCGATACGAACGGGTACAAATGATTGCTCGATAGTACAGACGAGTACAAACGTTTTCTCGCTGGTACAAACGATATATCCGTCGACCCGAACGGGTACAAACGATTGCTCGATAGTACAAACGGGTACAAACGATATACTCGTCGATACGAATGGGTACAAACGATTGCTCGACAGTACAGACGGGTACAAACGTTTTCTCGGTGGTACAAACGATCTACTCGTCAGTACGAACGGGTATAAACCATTGCTTGATAGTACAGACAGATACGAACGATTGCTCGATAGTACAGCCGGGTACAAACGTTTTCTCGGCGGTACACACGATATACTGGTTGATACGAATCGGCACAAACGATTGCTGAATAGTACAAACGATATACTCGTCGTTACCAACGGGTACAAACGATTTCTTTGTTGCGGCAAACGATATACTCGTCGATATGAACGGGTACAATCGATTGCTCGATAGTACAGACGGGTACGAACGTTTTCTCGGCGGTACAAACGATATACTCATCAGTACGAATGGGTACAAACGATTGCTCGATAGTACAGACGGGTACAAACGTTTCCTCGGTGGTACAAACGATCTACTCGTCAGTACGAAAGGGTATAAATCATTGCTCGATGGTACAGCCGGGTACAAACGTTTTCTCGGCGGTACAAACGATATACTGGTTGATACGAACCGGTACAGACGATTGCTCAAAAGTACAAACGATATACTCGTCGATACCAACGGGTACAAACGATTTCTTTGTTGCGGCAAACGATATACTCGTCGATATGATCGGGTACAAACGATTGCTCGACAGTACAGACGGGTACGAACGTTTTCTCGCCGGTACAAATGATATACTCGTCAGTACGAACGGGTACAATCGATTGCACGGTAGTAGAGACGGGTACAAACTTTTTCTCGGTGCTACAAACGATATACTCGTCAGTACGAACGGGTACAAACGTTTTCTCGGTGGTACAACAATATACGCGTCGATACTAACGGGTACAAACGATTTCTCGGTGGTACAAACGATATACTCGTCGATACCAACGGGTACAAACGATTGTTCGATAGTACAGACGAGTCCAAACGTTTTCTCGCTGGTACAAACGATATATTCGTCGATCCGAACGGGTACAAATGATTCCGCGATAGTACAGACGGGTACAAACTTTTTCTCGGTGGTACAAACAATATACCAGGTGTGTAAGTATGAAACCGGAATTTTTGTACAGAAAAAACACGTTTATTGTAATGATATGTTACAAAGTAACTTATTCAAAGTATTGTCCGTCGCTATCTATACATTTTTCCCATCTTTCTGGCAATTTGTAGATTCCGCGCCAAAAGAACTGTTGTTCTTTTGAGGCAAACCAGTCATCGAGCCATTTTCGTACATCTTCGTAAGAAGTAAAGCGCTGCTCAGCAAGTGCGTGTCCCATCGATGCAAACAAGTAGTAATCGGATGGGGCAAGGTCCGGTGCGTAAGACGCGTGCTGAAGAATCTCCCAACGGAACGACTCTATCGTTTCCTGGACCTGTTTTGCTTTGTGTGCTGGTGCATTGTCATGCAGCAAAATTACCTTGTGTTGTCTTTGTTGGTATTCTGGTCGTTTTTCACGCAAAACTCGATCCAAATCGGTCATTTGTTGTCGGTAGCGTTGAGTGTTGACAGTTTCCCCAGGTTTCAGCAGCTCGTAGTAGATTACGCCCTTCTGATCCCACCAAACACACAGCATTGTCTTTCGTCCGTAGCGGTTTGGTCTTGCCGTCGATGTTGATGGTTCACCCGGAGTAACCCATGACTTTTTGCGCTTAGGATTCTCGAAATATATCCACTTTTCATCGCCAGTCATAATTCGATGGAGAAATGACTTTCTTTTGAACCTGGCGAGCAGCATTTCGCATGATGTTTTGCGGTTTTCCTGCTTTCTTTCGTTGAGTTCATGTGGAACCCATTTGCCCACCTTTTGTATCTTTCCGATGGCTTTCAACCGAAGGGAGATGGCTTCTCGGGTCACCTTTAACTGATCCGCCAGTTGTTGTTGTGTTTGAGCGTCGTCTTCGTCCAACAAGGCTTGCAGGTCAGCGTCTTCAAACTTTTTCGGCGGTCTTCCACGTTCTTCGTTCCTCACGTCAAAATCGCCACTTTTGAACCGTTTGAACCACTCGAAACACTGTGTTTTACCGAGAGCATGCTCACCAAACGCCTCCACAAGCATTCGATGCGATTCGGCTGCGGTTTTCTTCAGATGAAAACAGAAAACTAGTGCTGTCCGCAAATCGTAATTTGTTGGCACAAAACTCGACATGTTTATCTCTAATAAACTAATGCTACTGAATGAAACTCGTGTTATTGTGAGTTGGAAATCTTTGTCGGATATCAATACAATAACAAGACACCGCTGACGTGATGTGTCGGTAACTGCATCGACATCTAGGGCCACCTATGGGCAAATTCCGGTTTCATACTTACACACCTGGTACATGCCGTTCGAGGGGGTACAATCGATTGCTCGATAGTACAGACGGATACAAACGTTTTCTCGGTGGTACAACAATATCCGCGTCGATACTAACTGGTTCAAACGATTTCTCGGTGGTACAAATGATATACTCGTCGATACCAACGGGTACAAATGATTGCTCGGTAGTACAGACGAGTACAAACGTTTTTTGCTGGTACAAACGATATATTCGTCGATCCGAACGGGTACAAACGATTGCTCGATAGTACAAACGGGTACAAACGATATACTCGTCGACACGAATGGGTACAAACGATTGCTCCATAGTAGAGACGGGTACAAACAATATACTCGTCAGGACCAACGGGTACAAACGATTGCTCGATAGTACAGACGGGTACAAACTTTTTCTCTGTGCTACAAACGATATACTCGTCAGTACGAACGGGTACAAACGATTGCTCGATAGTACAGACGGGTACAAACTTTTTCACAGTGGTACAAACGATATACGCGTCGATACTAACGGGCACAAACGATTTCTCGGTGGTACAAACGATATACTCGTCGATACCAACGGATACAAACGATTGCTCTATAGTACAGACGAGTACAACCGTTTTCTCGCTGGTACAAACGATATATTCGTCGATCCAAATGGCTACAAACGATTGCGCGATAGTACAGACGAGTACAAACGTTTTCTCGGTGGTACAAACGATATACTCGTCAGTACGAGGGGGTACGACCGATTGCTTGATATTACAGACGGGTACTAACGTTTTCTCGGTGGTAGATACGATATACTCGTCAGTCCGAATGGTTCTAAACGATTCCTCGATAGTACAGACGGGTACAAACGTTTTCTCAGTGGTACAAACGATTTACTCGTCAGTACGAACGGGTACAAACGATTGCTCGATAGTACAAACGGGTACGAACGATATACTCGTCGATACGAATGGGTACAATCGATTGGTCGATAGTACAGACGGGTACAAACGCTTTCTCGGTGGTAGAAACGATCTGCTCATCAGTACGAACGGGTACAAACCATTGCTTGATAGTACAGACAGATACGAACGATTGCTCGATAGTACAGACGGGTACATACGTTTTCTCGTTGGTACAAACGATATACTCGTCAGTACCAATGGGTACACACGATTGCTCGATAGTACAGACGGGTACAACCGTTTTCTCGGTGGTATAAACGATATACTCGTCGATACGAACGGGTACAAACGATTGTTCGATAGTACAGACGGGTACAAACTATTTCTGCGTGGTACAAACGATATACTTGGCGACACGAACGGGTACAAACGATTGCTCGGTAGTACGAACGGGTACAAACCACTGCTCGATAGTACAGACAGATACTAACGATTGCTCGATAGTACAGACGGGTACAAACGTTTTCTCGGTGGTACAAACGATATACTCGTCAGTACGAGGGAGTACAAACGACTGCTTGACATTTCAGACGGGTAAAAACGATTGCTCGATAGTAGAGACGGGTACAAACGTTTTCTCGGCCATACAAACGATATACTCATCAGTACGAGGGAGTACAAACGACTGCTACACATTACAGACGGGTAAAAACGATTGCTTGATAGTACAGATCGGTACAAACGTTCTCTCGGTGTTACAAACGATATACTCGTCAGTATGAATGAGTACAAATGATTACATGGTGGCAGAAACGATATACTCACCGATACAAATGAGTAGAACAATTTCTAGGTGGTACAAACGATATACTTTTCGGTACGAACGAAAACAAAAATAAAAAAATCGAAATTTTTTTTTCCAAAAAAATTGAAAAGAAATTAAAAAAAATGTTTTACGGTACAAACGGGTACAAACGATTCTCTTTTCAATCGCGTTTATTAAAATTGTTTAGCTCTAAATGGGTTGCGGTCCATTTTTCCATACCGTCGTACTTTTTCCCCCTTAAGGTACAAACGAAATTTAAGGCGGTACATATGGCTACAAACCAAGTACAAACAAAAGCAAAAAAAATTACTTCTTGCAAAGTCAGACCACTTCACACATGTGTCTTTGCCTGCGTTCTTGCGATAGCTGGTGAAGCGTTTCCAAGCTTTGTCTCGGTCTCGCATTGCCCGTTTGATGTCGTCCGTTAGCCATCGTGACAAGTTCCGAGAGGAATAGAGAGCGAGAGGCTTTCCATGGCTGGAGAGATGGGGTCGAATCGATTGCTTGTTCGGACGACGGTCATCGGTGCAAATCTGAGTCCGCTCGAAGTGTCTAACAGACGGGGTTGCTAGCGACCAACCCTGTGGTAGTGTGGTGACATTTTACCATCACTTTTCAATTAATTTGAAAAATAATCTCGAACACGATTTGTATTCCCGATGCCGCTTATCATCGACGGATTCGATGGCTAGAGACAAAAAAATAACGTGGACAGATAACCCGATACTTCAACGGCAAACGATAAGTCACATAACGTGATCGATGGCTAGGGAACCAAAAATAACGTGGATGGATAACCCGATACTTCGTAGGCAAATGGTGTGATTAGGTAACCCGATTGATAGGTATGAAATAAAAAATAACGGATGTAGATCAAGAGACGCGGAAGCGTCTGGACGCCAAGTAATTTTAAAAAATTCGATGCGTCTGCACTGCTTGTGAGCACCACCGACACCAACGACACGCTGCGACTATTTATTCAGTAAAATGGGCTTTAACAAACGACGTTTTAAGTTTGATTCGATATCACGCGAAAACGCGGCGACGAATCGAAAATTTAATACCATTTTACCAATGAAATATGATTTCTTTCTATCGATTTTGTTTGGGTCATTTTTCGATCCGTCTACTCAATCTTGAGATCTCATAATATTCGACCGAATTTCCGAACGATTTTTTTACCACGAAAATTCTTCAACCCCTCAGAATCGTTCTAGATTCACTTCACGCTGGAACGCCGCGTTTCAGCCTGAACTGTACCGTTAGTCGACTCGCTCGACAATCGGTCGTATCAAAACATACACTACATCGAATCGAATACGCCGTGTGTAAAGGCCCTGGCACGCAGCGCGCCACCCCCACGTTCCTCGTACCGCTGGGCAGTTGCGTCGATCGGAATCCCGGTGTTTTGTCGCGTTAGATTGATTTACACCGTTCTTCTACACTTGATGTTTCTCGGCATCTCCGAAGGGCTATATTGACGAAAATTAATGAGTGAGTTTGCTCACGGTGAAAGTGAAAATCGAAAATTGTTTTTCTTTTGTGCTTACCGACGATGATGCTAAGTGTCGCTTCGACGCGACAACGGCGGCACGCAAAGTGCACGAATTCATATGAATATTATCATGTATCCTCCAATTTTGATAGCACGATCGTATCGCTGCAATTTATTTTGACGTAAAAATAAAGAATATGGCCTGTCCCATAACCTCAATTTACGTACTTTGTCATTTGCCACGATCTTCTTTCACATTGCTTTCCCGCTCGCCGATGTGTCAAACAGCCAACGGCTCCGATGCAAGAAGCTCAAGTTTATTTGCTCTTCGCAGGAATACCGCGATATTTATTCGTGAAAAAATCGCAGATAGCATATTTTCCGATGATCCGTAGGCATTGTCGTTACCCCTCAAAATCCTCGATTTCCTGAGCAGTGTGCGACCAAAATGAGGCACGGAAGTTCAACACCCTTTGCCTACGAACGCTGAACTGTTACGTCTCAAACACGGATGATTTGTGGACCTGTGGCGATTCCTCGATAGTTTCACCCTAATGACCGAGCGTACTATTGGTATGGCGTACAGAGATTGTACCCTACGGTGTACCTGTACGGTAGTACACCGCTACACGCAAATGTACGTGTTACTAGTATGGTACCGGTACACTGTACAATAGTAAAATATACCGGTTCTGTATCCTCACCATACTAATACCGGTACCGATATCGTACGCAAATATACGGTACCTGGGCTATCATGTAGGAACCAGAAACAATGTAGCGTCGGATTTAATATCTAGATGGTCCATCGGATTTATCCTGGGATGCAAGTACGTACTGCCGAGGATGAGAAACGGCGTCAATCGTCGCGGCTACAGTATACAATCCCAGTGTCGCGAGGATATCACCGTTGTCTCCAATCTCTCCGAGAGCACCAGCGAGGCTGACCTCAAGGTACTCGTCGAACCCTTCGGCTTCGTTCAGAAATAATATGTCGCCAAGGGTCGCACCACCAATCTGTGCAAGGCCTTTCGTTTACGTATGTACGTTTCAAAACGAAGGCCGAGGACGCTAGGGCCTCGGCCCATTGCATCTCAATGGTTACGGCTACCATCATCTCAGACTCAGTCGACGGGTCCAAACCTCCAGCGCAACAGAATTGAATGGTCAATTGTCGATGACGTTAAGGTAGAGCGAGCATGCGCTCTTGATTTTTAGAGATTTTGTTCAAATTTTAACCAGACATTGTTCGTATCATTATGCATGCTTCAGTGAAATTTCAGAACAGTCGCTTATTTAGATTCGGAGGTAATAGGTTTTAAAATAGCAATTTCTAACACTGTAGGGTCTGCATTGAAATTTAGACAGAGTAATTTTCCGTAAAAACAATATTTGTCCCCTATAAGAAGACACATGGCAATAACATAAACAATATAAAATATTTATGTTCATAAAGCAAATATATTTTTTTACGATAAAAGTTTTTAACTTTAGGAACAAGATAATGATCTTTTCTCTCGAAATATTGAACAATACTGTTCTGCGGTGTTGCATAATGTCATCTTATTATAAGGGACAAATATTTTTTACCGAGAGTTACTCTGTCGTTACTGAACGTCTTTAGAGAAACTAAATAGTAAAGACAACACAAACATTTTTCACTCGTTCCTTAATTAGTTTGCTATCTAATAATATTTTTTTTTCAAAATCAATAAACACAATGGAATGGTACGCCCAATTATGTGACCTGACTTTCGGTCAATGTAGACCCTGCAGTGTTAAAAGTTGCTATTCAAAAACCCATTATCTCCCAATCTAAATAGTCAATTGTTCTGAATTTTCACTCAAACCTGCATAATGATATGAACAATGTCTGGTTAAAATTTGAACAAAATAGATAGAAGTCAAGAGCGCACGCTCGTTTTACCTTAAGGGCTTACACCACTGTAAGCGTCCAAAATTGAGTGATATTTCGCGATTTTTTTTTTTTTTGTGAAGGACAAATAAGAGAATACTGATATTCAAGGATGTTATTAGTCATATCATCAAGTGAACAAAATGAAATTTATGTTAAAAAATTCTACCAAAAGGTGACGCTGGAGCCATTCTGGCGAGGCATGTTGAATTTGCGACGCTCTGCGGTACGCAGTATAGCTGACGCAAATTTGATTTTAGAAAAAAATTCTATTAATTTACACGAGTATAGCTAGAGAAATGCGTAGAGGATTGTGAAAATATTAATTTCTGTGTAATTGGCAAGCATTCAACCAAAAACTTAATTGTCGACAGAAAAAAAGGCCAATCATTTGTTAATAACTAATGTTATGACTACCTCATAGAAAACCACGTACGTATTTCTCTTCGGAATGTTATTTTAAACATGTACTCAAAATTTGGAGTGAAAAGAATGAAAATTATCGGAGTTATGCTGCGTGCCGTTTTGAAAAATTGTTTCGAGAAAAACGGTTGACGTCTCGCACACGGGCCAGCCACTGCTACCGTAGACTCATACGGGCCTGCGGACCTTGTTTTACAGATACCAAATTTTTCTCCCCTTATTCTAGATGGTTCAGAGCATCTTTTAAGTCAAGTAAAAAAAACAATTTTTTAAATTCTACAGTGGTGTGACCCCCTAGATCGGAGTACACGGTGACGATTCTTCGTCGCGTCTCTTCGAACGAGCCCGCCACCCCCCCCCCCCCCTCCCCTTTTCTTTTACACGCAAGGTTCGTTCGCTCACTGCTGCGAGCTTGAATCTCCTATTCGTCAATAAAATTCAAAAAGAGGACAAGACAATTATTCCCGAATAACGAATCTCCCTCCAATGATGCTTCTAATTCTGCGTCTTCGTACACTTTCGGCCTTCCGCTACATTCTTTATCTGCGACGTCAACCTCACAGTTCCTAAATTTTTGATACCACTCACGATAACTTCTCTCACGTGAAGCAGCCTCACCTTATGCTTCTACAAGCAATCGATGCGCCTTAGCTGTCGATTTTTTCTAAATAAAGAAGTAAATCAAAAGTTCCCGCAAATGACGCATATTCGGCCCAAAACTCGACATCTTTGCACGAAAAAAATTATGTGATGCTGATACAAAATCGCTAATATTTCAGGGTTATGGTCTTGCCAGATGTCCAACCTTACGATATGACGTTTTACATCTGACAATTCCAACCATAACCTTCTGGTAGGGCCATCTTTTGTCAAACGGCGGAGACTTATTTGTACTCCCAATAAAAGTACAATGTAAGTACCACACAAGTACACTGAAAATGCTGTGCAACGACTTAGCGTGCATGGTTAAAAACAGAAGCTCAGCGGAGTTTGAATATACACGGAACAAGACGATCAGCGGTGCTTGCCCGGCTCGTCATCGATTACGTTTTTGTTTATTAATCTACGTCGCAATACCACACTTCGGTAAATGAATAACTGCCATGGAAAAGCGATATTTCGAGTTCTCATATGAACTCTCAAGGCTTTTGGGATTGTTTGAGTTTTATTAAATGTTATTATATTATTTTTTGCATTTATGGTCGTGCGTTATCATTTATTGTGGTTGGTTGCTTTGTTTGTATTACAATGGCGACTTAATTTTAATCTCGTTTGCATGTAGGTACTATTTACTTTGTGAGTTATTGCCTGGCTTTCGAAAATAATTTGTCTATTGGAACTTTTATGTCGAAATAAATCACTCGTTGGATTATCCAAAAATGTACATAAAAAACTTTTTGCGATCGGTAATTTGATAATTTGATGAATTTAAGATCGACTAGGAGCTTTAAGAGTGCGACTTTTGTAGTATTTTTGATATGCTATACTCTGGTATTCACGTCGATATTCATTTATATAGACGGTTTGTATACAGTTAGGTTATACTATATTCATGTTTATAGTTAAATCATAAAAATAATATCTTGAAATTGGTTGATTTTTGCATAAAACATTGTTAGGTTATTTGGCAGCGGAAAATGTCCTATAATCCTTTCAAGGGATCGTGACCAATAACCAGTAGCTCTGTATATATATTTATTTTAAAAATATATGAAATTACCTTTAAAAACTTGAACAAGTAAAAAAAAACGCCAAGTAATAAAAAATGCCCTCGAAAATATTATCGGTCGTTTCACTATCTACAAAATTCTAATTAACCTCGAAATACTTGTGATTTTTTTCAAACCATATTCGTATTTACATTATTACTTTTCCAATTCAAACATACAAAAGAAGTGAAATAACTTGTTATGCAAAAACAAAGCAAATTTACTAGAAACGTACACAAAATTGACAAACCCTAGAAATACTATTTTTCTCAACAATTTATTTTAAGAAACCATATTACTATTATAATAAAAAGTTCTAATCACGATAACATAAAAGTACAACGTATGCATCACACAAGTACTGTATGTATGTATCACTGGAAATTCTGTGCAACGACTTGGCGTGCATGGTTAAGAAAAAAGCTCGGCGAAGGATGACGTTTTCTCAAGAACTTGACTATCAGGTTAAGAAATACATTATGACGGGTATCGCGTGTTACTGTAGGCGGAGGGAGGGGGAAAGGAAAATGAATACTGGTTCGACAACTGATAAATCCAAATATAATTTAATTAATACAACTACAGCTAGGCTCGATACAATAAAAAAAAGAAGTTAATTCATTAATTACAAAAACAATGATAAATGTAGACTTGATATAATAAAAGAAATTCCGCAATAATGATAATTTACTTTGACTATAATTTGACGGGTTACTGGACACGCGAAGTCCCTACTCAATTTCTCGACCCGTTTCAAATATCTTTGCTTTATAAATTCCGTAAATTTATGTTGGGCGCCAGCCTTTCTCGGGCAACTCTCTTAACGCGTACTCAATCTCGAAGTAAACAAAAAAAAAACCAAAACAAACACGGCCTTCGGCCGGCAAGCGAGAGACTCGATTTTAATCGCAATGGGGACGTCTCAGGGTATCTGGGGACGAACGGGGTTCTCGAATACAATGGCCACTTATTACTTGGACCACGACTATTTTAAACTTTATTTTATATTACTCAATGAATGCCGCGTACCAAGGAAAAAACGGAGATAGCAAAATACGAATTGCTCGATCCTACCTTTCGCAATGTCTTTTCGCGAAAGGTGTCATTCGGTTCGGCCGACGGCCGTGGCTACGCGCCGCCGTGCCGCGGCTACGCGCGCGCGAGAGAAATTCTCTCAAGGGACAACGGGGATCCACCACGGCACCTTTTCACAACGTATTCGCGATTATTGTTAGCTATAATACTCGCACCGATTTTATGTTTCTTACTCTACATTACACACTTTATTCACTTGCGACACGCACGGAGGAGGGACGTCGATCGGGAGATTCACACGGGGAGGGGTGAAGGGAACGGGGCTTGCGATCTATCGCGTCCGTCGCTGACACGCTCGGAGACTCAATGCTCGACCACGCCGGCCGGCTTCCTCGTCTCGCCCAATCCCGTGCTAGATGACGGACATCCGATTGATTTTCGTGATCGATCGGTGTGGCTCGCTCTTCCGGCCGATATCCTCGATGGCTTTTCTCTCTCCCGAGTCGTTGAGCGCTCCAGTCGGTACGGCGCTCGCCAGCCATACCGCGCGAGAGCTGCAGTCTCTCCTGACGCGCGGTAGGCCGGAGACTCGGGAGATGGCAGCCGGATGCCCTCGGACAGCCAGTCCACTTTCTGCGTTGTCGAGTTGACAGCCGGGTCGACGTGGCCCCAGTGGACGGTCCGCGTGGTCCTTTTGCGGGTCGTCGTAAAGGGGGTACAGGGGAGGAATGGGAGGGATTTGTCGCAGACTCTATACAAAGAAATCCTTAAAACTACCTTAAAATTAACAAATAAATTTTTCTGCACAGGTGCGTGGCGGAGATTAAGCCCGAGCGTGGTCACGCGGGCTTTTTCTCAAACTTCCTTGTGATGCAACGTCATAACATAAATTGGCGCAATTTATTATGTAACTGCAAACCAAGTTTCTGATTCCGCATAGTACAAATAAAAAATCAGCGATGTACCCCTAGACCACATGGCTCTTGAAATCTCACTTTATTTACATAATTTGAAAAGCTACGTGGAAGTATTCACGTTTTACTGTATTACGGAACCACCATACATCTCATGAAATCAATTGCGTCGCATAAATTTTCACGTAACAGACAAAGTTTTGGCAGACTGAACTTCTCATTTCTAATAATTCTGTATACCTGATGCAGTAACTAATGCGATGGTACAATTTGAAATAATATAAGTAAATCAATTGTTGCAAAAGTTACTTATGGAAGCGGTTGGAACGTTTCTCCCAGAAAATCGTGTATCTTCCCGAGCGTTTTTTCTTAACCATGCACGCCAAATCGTTGCACAGCATTTCCAGTGATACATACGTACAGTACTTGTGTGATGCATACGTTGTACTTTTATATAATCGTGATTCGAACTTTTTATTATGATAGTAATGTGGTTTCTTAAAATAAATTGTTGAGAAAAATAGTATTTCGAGGGTTTGACAATTTC